>OZJO01001445.1:0-40506 GCA_900406225.1 Acrobeloides nanus
GGGAGTGCGCGCAATCGATTCCCCGTCTAGAAAAACCTAAGAATCGACGGTTTTCTCATAAAAATCCGAAAATGTTTGATTTTCGCTTCAATACACCCACCACCTTCCCTGAATCAGGGTCAAGGAAGCGTTTTCACGCTTCGGAAATGCGCGCAATCGATTTCTCGCATGATTTTATTCCTATATAGGTCATATCGAAACAAATTTTTTTAGGAATTTTTTATAGCTCGCCAAAACGAGTAAAACGGCATCAAAATTATCAAATTTGAAAATTGTTTAGGGTTATTGAAACGAAAACATGAATCACAGATGTCGTTTCAATAACTTAAAACAAATTTCAAATTTAGTATGTCATTTTACTCATCTCGACGAGCTATAAAAAATGCCTTTTTTCTTAAAAAAAATAAAAAGGCAAAAAAGATAAAAACAAGTGGATGTAAGCGAGATTCGAACCCATGAATATAAGTGCAACTCGTGTACACTTACCACACGGCCATGTGATTCTGTAGCGTCATGTTACAATATATACCTCGTTTTAATCGTCTCGTTGAGCTGAGTCGAATGGCACCCGTCGTTTTTTAAATTACGAAACTTTCGCCAAAAAACCACCATGTGCATACATCATATCTGTCTAAGGTGGGAGGGACAACAATATGCATGGGAGAAACAACGATGTTTTATAATTAAAAAACTTATTTACGAAATAACTATTTTTCATTCTTAGAAACAACGTATAAGCTTTTTCAATTTTCAAACCATTAAACAAGTTAATCATGTTTTAATCTTATTACAGGGTGTGACAGGATAAACCGGTCACATGAGAATGTTCAAATGTTGGAAAAAATTGTTGATAATTTTCCCAAGCGGGGGTTGAAGGCCTGTGTAGAAGCTAAGGGCTGTCATTTAAAATAGTTTTGTTTATAATTGTCGTTTTTGTTATGGTTTCAAATCTCNGATAATTTTCCCAAGCGGGGGTTGAAGGCCTGTGTAGAAGCTAAGGGCTGTCATTTAAAATAGTTTTGTTTATAATTGTCGTTTTTGTTATGGTTTCAAATCTCTATAACGATGTGTGATCATGAACATTCTCATGTGACCGGTTTATTCTGCCGCACCCTGTATTGTTTTGCACTTTAAACAAAACTTCCTCATCATGTTGTCAATTTTCTCAGAATGCCTAAAAAAGTGTTCTATTTATAAATTCCTTTTTTCATTAAGCAATTCTTTGAAGATGTTGTCCTGTGTTAACTTCTTATATTCATTATTTTCTAGTAGAAAAATAAAAAATTCTAATAATGAAACTAGCAGTATGAATTGTTATAACTTCACGCATATAAACCATAATAATCAAGACAAAAATCGATTTATCCATAATGATGAGGTAATTTTTTGAGTAAAAATTTAGAGGATGAATTAAAAGAGAATATTGACGATTCAATTTTGCCATTATGGCAAAATTGAAAAAAAAATCCAGCATAATCGCAAAAATCCAGTTTTTTGGGCCACCCTATAACCACACTTTTTTTAGGGTCGCCAAAATTTGCGCGGTGATCACACCTTTTTTGCGGTGGTCGTCATCCTTTTTGCGCGGTGGTCATCCCTTTTGGGCAGTGGTCACCCCTTTTTGCGCGGTTGTCTTGATGTATTTTNAGGGTCGCCAAAATTTTGAAATTTGCGCGATGGTTACACCTTTTTTGCGGTGGTCGTCATCCTTTTTGCGCGGTGGTCATCCCTTTTGGGCAGTGGTCACCCCTTTTTGCGCGGTTGTCTTGATGTATTTTTACCCCTTTTTGCGCGGTACGGTCGCCATGGCAACCCTAAAAAAACTGTGCCTATAACTTATCCCAAAGTTTAGTTCTTTATAAATTTAGGAAAACACGGAAAAAGAAGATAATACAATTTGTATTTATTGGCATCCAACTTCTTCCGAAATCGGATTACTCCGAGAAACTTGGTCGGATGACATTGATTTTCTGTACAACATTGGCTCACAAATTTATATCTATATTTTTGAGCATAACCCCGACACTATAGAGCTTTTTCCAAAAATACACAAACATGGAGAAAGATGGAAAGATTCGCCAGAGTTTCGTGCACAATCTTTAAAATTTGTCCAGGTAGGGTCTTAAGAATTGGTAAAATTTGCAACAATAAATTTTAGACGTTAACAATGTGTATTGAATTGTTGGATAAAATGGATAGAATGGCAGAAAATTTGAGAACAATTGGCGAGCATCATGTTCAGTATGCAAAGCGAGGTTTTAAGCCTATTTATTGGAATATTTTTTATGTAAGGCATACGTTTTTTGAGTAAAATCGTTGTTCCCCATACATTATCAATGGTGAGGGGACTGTCCCCCCCTTATGTAGCTAGCCAAAAGTTAAGATTCATATAGCCTCGGAGTGGTGACGCTGGGGGCTAGGTGAAACGGGGAGCCCAGAGTGGGGCAGGCAATGGTGAAACGGGGCAGATATCGGGGCAGGCTAAAATCTTCAAAATCATGAAGGCTGTTCGCCTCGAATGAAGGTATAGGTATGTAATTTTTATCGGAGAATCTTAATACGAGCTCCTTTTTTTATTTGAAATTTAAAAAATTGAAAATTTTACGATTTTTCATTTTTTCCAACTTTTAGAAACGGAGCAGGCTCTTATTTGTCATAATTTTAAAATAATTTTTATATATTCGGAAAATTCATGAAAAATGGAGCATTTTTTGTTTTTACAGTAAATTCTGAATCGTTATAATTCTTGAAATAATCGCGTTTGAAGTTGGCGAACTCTCATTTTATGAAAGTTGAAATCGCGTTTGAAAGTTGAATTTGCCGCCAAAACCCTGATTCAGGGGTCTTGGCGGAAAATTCAACTTTTAAACGCGATTTCAACTCTCACAAAATTATCCCCTCGGAAAACATTGCATCCAAATATCAAAACTCTTAAGAAATCTGTTCCATTAGGGAGAGCTTATTTTGCGGCATTTTGCGGCACCCTGTACACTTATAGAGGCGGGATTTAGTAAAAAATGCAAATAAACAAAAAAATGATATTTTAAGGATGCCCTCAAATTTTCACTTTTCGATCACCTGAATTCTTTCATCGAATCTTCTGATCAAAAATACCATGATATAATAAATGCTTGGAATAAACTAGCTCATTATATTATAACACAAATGAAACGTGGATATGTACATAAACTAGTCAAAGAATTTCAAGAACAAGACGACACATTTAGTATATGGGCAGGAAGACATCCAAGTTTTTCATCTGCCACACATTCTAAAGAGAAGAAACAAGAAAAGTAACATTCTACCAATCTGTTAATAAAATATTTTGATGTTTAATTTTTTGTAAAGTATTGAAATTTTTTTGTGTCCGTCCTTCCGTGAGTGAGTTATGTCGAGATATCGAAAACGGTAAATCCTTTTGACATGAGGTCGTTTTTAAAAGCTAGATGGTAGGGGGTTGGTATAAAGAAAAGTTTTTTGGAGTATGCGGGGAGGGGGGGGGGATAATACCGACGTTATTTTTAAATTGTGTAAAAGATAATCCTTACATGGAGGGGATAACCCCCTAATAGGAGTCAAAATTTGAATTTTCCAAAAATGCTCCAAATTGGTTAATTTTTGTACTCTGGGTGTTGCGACATGGTATCACGATGTCGACGCTATTTTCTTCCTTCCCAGTTTTGTGCACCTTTATTAGGGTCATCCATAATTTACCTTTACAAACTCGCAAACTTGACACCTCCATAACTTTTTTTCCTGAAGGAATTTCGAAAACTTTTCTTTGCAGACCCCCGCCTCCTTCTTAACAACCCCCGTTTTGGGGGAAGTCTGCGAAGAAAAATTTTCCGAACTAGTATAGTTGAAGCGTCGCATTGAACGTAAATTTTTTCGAAAAATTTTTTCGCGTGAAATGATCCCTTTAGGGGTAATTTTATGTGAAGAATCCGAAAAAATTCACGTTCAGTGCGATGTTTTAACTATACTAGTTTCAAGTTTCTCGAAATTCCTTCAGGAGTTTGTAGACGTAAATTATGGAAGACCCCATAGCGCGCAGAGATCGTTATGGGGTCGTTCATAATTTACTATATTCGTCCATAGAGCTAGAAAAAATGGAAGCTGTGACTCTCCCACTGTGTGCACTTTCTTTATACGGCTCTAGGAACTTCCACAACGGTCGATTTTCTGCACTTTCTCGTGATCAAAAACAAAAAATTTCGTCATATTCGAGTTCCCCATATCGAAAAACCCTTGGATGCAAAAAATCAGCTGGAAAATTTTTAACATTCAATTTTTTAACCCCTTGATCCCCCTTACAGTATTTTTACTGTACGGGGATCAAGGGGTTAAAAAAATTGAATTTTAAAACTTTTTCAGCTGATTTTTTGCATCCAGGAGGGGGGGGGGGTTCGATATGGGAAACTCGAATATGACGAAATTTTTTGTTTTTGATCACGAGAAAGTGCAGAAAATCGACCGTTGTGGAACTTCCGTTGTTGTCCTAGAGCCCTTTATACCCTAGCGTGAGAAGCGTTTCCATCTTGGCATAATTTTAAGATTTATTCCAATTTTTATAAAATGTTACAAATTTATAAATCTTTGCCACATCCTTTTTAAAAGAATTCGAGAAAAACCAAAAGATGAGAAAATTGGACGTACTCGAAATTACAACAATCAAATTATTCGTACATACACAAATCATGGCTAAAGGAGATCCACTAAATGATTCAGTCCCTATTGAATATTCAACAATTTCGAAAGAAGTAGTCGCAAATCTTGAAACAAGAAATTTTATCGTGATTGCAATAAAAATTTTCTCAGACATATTTTTCTCATACACACTCGGAGATAAGACATTCATTTTGGCTCGAATTTTAGAGGCTATGCTAATTTTCCTCCAAATTTTATACGTTAATACAAAAATTAACAAGTAAGGAACAACTGAATAAAATAAGAGACTACCAATGATTCTATATACCATTATATAAGTAGAAGATAAACTAAGGCTTGATTGATAAATTATATAGACATTATCTACATTATCATATACAACATAAAGTTCATAAAACCTTGGGAATGAAAAAATTAAGGTAAATAGCGTCACTACAGTTAAAGTTATATGGGTTCTTAATGGTGATGAGCTTAATGCCATGACGGATGAAGGGAATTTACCACACAGCGTCCGATATCGTTCTATCATTAAGGCTAGCATTAGTAGAACATCGGCCGAAAATGTAAAGTTGCACATCATATACCTAAAATAGATGGCATTAGGTTTCTATGTTGTGTAGCTGTGGCGAGGTGGGGGAGGATCGTTCACCTTTTCTGAAAATTTGAAAAATTTTCCCCTTGAGTAACAATGTATTTTCCAATTTTCTATACATTTGAAAAATAAATATTTTTCAAAAATGTTGTGATGGCAGTACTTCAAGGTCAAAATTAGTCATGAGTCATTTAGTGATCACCATGGTGTAGTGCTCCAGTGCTCTGCCAAGGCTACGGCAAAACGGGCACTAGCTCCAAAAGGTAATCCTTGTCTGGAGTTTGGCAACCCGTTACTCGCATCTGAGGACTGTAGTGGTAAAGTCTTGAAGCGAACCTTATTTTGTGATCCACACGAAAGAGGATCACAACAGTATAGTATGATAATTTTTCATGGGCAAAAAAGCCTCAAAAACCGTTTTTCATTGAAAAATGGGGTATTTTTTGTAAAAAATTAATTTTTGACACTCTAAATGAATTTTCCTGAAAAAAAATGATTCCATCTTGTTCAGCAAAATTTTTTATACAATATATCCAAAAATACAAGGGTTTTTTGCCCAAAATGCCCAAAACACGGTCAAGGAAATTTTTTTGGATTTTTTGGGTATGTTTTTTGGATTTTTCAGCCAAAATTACCCCTAGAAAGGTCATTCTTAAAAAATTTTTCTACTCGACCATACTTTGGACCCCCTTTAACCATGTTCGTGTGCCAGGGGCCTATAAATCTATCGGGAAAATGGAAAATTTTTGAAAAAATCTTGGATAACTTTTTATGGCTGAAGTAAAAATGGGAGGATCTTTTTATTTTAACTATTTGGACACCTTGCCGACATTTTGCAAAAAACCGTATCGAAAAATTCCTCACCGATTTTTTAGAAAAATCGATTTTACGAAAAAATCTGGTTTTTCTAATAAATCTTTAAAGTTTTTTTTGTAAAATCGATTTTTCTAAAAAATCGGTGAGGAATTTTTCGATATGGTTTTTTGCAAAATGTCGGCAAGGTGTCCAAATAGTTAAAATAAAAAAATCCTCCCATTTTTACTTCAGCCATAAAAAGTTATCCAAAATTTTTTCAAAAATTTTCCATTTTGCATTTTCCCTATAGATTTATAGGCCCCAGATAATCATTATACAAAGAAAAACATGGCTATCTCGTTTTAATCGTCTTGACGAACTGATTGGAATTTCACTCCTCTTTTTTTTCTTTTTTTTTTTAATTTTATCTAAGGAGATAAAAAATTTAACTTACCAAAATGGTATTAATTTCGCATAATATCCGTTATAACAATCGAATAATATCGGCACTGAATACATCGAAAATGACGAGAGCAATAAAGCCACATCACAAGATGTTAGCCACAAAAAGAAAATATAAATCTTTGGTGGCGGTTTAATCGAACTATTACATTTGTTTATATTTGAAAAAAAATATCTTCTCACAATAGTAGGGCTAGAAGATTGTCTTATATTAACAGGAGGGGAGAATTTTCTTGTCACAGATTGTGTCGGACACTTTTTATCATTTTCTTGAGTTAGCTCAGAACCACTTGATTCGAATCTGAGTGATCTTACTTTACTCAATGTCCTTTTCTTTACGACTTTCTTTGATAAAATAAAAATTGTAGCTAGATTGAATATGGTACCGAATAAAACAATGATGAAGGTAACAGGCCCACTTAATAGATAAGATATTTTAGAAAAATAAAAGTAAAAATCTTCTTCGTTGGTTTGATTTGAAACCATAGATAATAAAAAATAAACAAATATATTCGTTTGTTGACTATTATCTGCAAAAAGAATGAATTTAATAGAAGGAAGTTCGGTACTATTAAGGATTAGAAAACGGCACTAGGCCCCTCGTTACGATGGAATTCACGATCACTCGTTACAGAAACAGCCTCTGCTAGCGCCTCTAGAAGAGGTGCTAGCAGAGGCTGTTTCTGTAACGAGCCGTATAGAGGGTCTAGTGCCCTGCAAACGACAGGGTACTATTTCAGGAAAAAAATTTTCTAAAATCAAACTTATCAAAGGTATTTTTTTGCGATAAATCGATTGCGCGCATTGATAAAACATGAAAATGCCAAACAAGACCACGCAGGGATGCGAATTTTCACACGTTTTGATTTAAATTTTTTAAAAGAATTATGTTAAAAATAAGTTTTGAGAGAAGGAAGCTTTAAAAATTCTCTTGACACTTATTAAAACACTTTACTTTTTCATATATCATAATAATTATTGAAGCTAAAAATATGTTTTTCGCTCATTAATATCAATCTATATGCAAATATATTTTAGCCTCATTAAAAACACCGGCGGTTAGTATTAAATACGTAGATGAATTGAACGATTTTTCATAAATTTGTAAAAAATGTAGAGAAAAGTAAAATTTTGACACCATTTTTTCCTTACCCTTACCGCTAAGGTCGGACGAAGGATGTGTCATAAAATTTGTTTCATCATCGCTGAACGAAAATTAGCTCGATATTCTGATAAAAGTATATTCAAAGAAAATTATAATGAAGCTTTTTAGTGTTTTAGATTTGCACTCGAAGAAAATTATAATGAAGCCCTTTAGTGTTGAAAACTTATGATGTGTGAAGTCAAAAATTACACGTACTTTCTATATACAGGGTAGGCTAAAAAAGTGGAATTTGTAATTTTGGGACCCAAAAATTTATTTGTTCAAGGGTAATTTTATGCGGAGAATCGATTGCGCGAATTCTCGAACCCTGAAAATGCTTCCCTGGGCCTAATTCAAAGAAAAAATTGGGTTTTTGAAAATGATAAAACGATAATTTTCGCTTCAAAAACCCAATTTTTCTCTGAATCAGGGCCAGAAAAGCATTTTCAGGGTTCGGGGATACACGCAATCGATTCTCCGCATAAAATTACCCCTAGAGGGGTCATTTTTAAAACAATACATTCACAATCACAAAAATCCACTTTTTTTGGCCCACCCTGTCATGTATGTTTCAACCCATAGAAAAACGACAAAAGGTTTGTGACGATTTAGCGGAAATGCACCCATAAATTTTCTGCCAAAAATGAGGTGTTTCAAACTTTAAATCATAGAAAATTATAGAGAGCGTTTTAATTTAAACCGATACTTATTATTTTCTGGGGGTTGCTGTATATTTTAAACAGGAAAACAAATAAAAAAAAATGTAAACTAGAAAAACCACCAAAAAATTAATTATGTAATATCTGGATGACCTCAAAAACAAAAGTTGGCACAGACTTATTGCTGCTTGGAACAGATGTGCCTGTATAAGGCTGCCCGCTAGTTGTCTCGAAATGATTTCGAGACTCTAAATGCGTCTCTAAACGTCTAGAATTACATGTAATTCGAGACTCTAAATGTCTCGAATTGAGTTTCGAATTCGAGACTCTGTGTCTCGAACAAGTTTGAACTGGTCTGTGCATTGACATGAAAACTTGAATTTGAAAATTTTATTACAAAATGAGTCGAGCGATAGCTCGTTGGATTCCTTAGATCATGCTGAACAACCTTAATTCGCACTATTTTTTATGAAAATCATTGTGTGATGTCGAAAATCCTTATTAAAAATTTTGAAATTTCAGGTTACGGTAGAATTATCATAACGCAAAATCTCAAGTAAAAATCAAAATTTTAATAAGGATTTTTGACATCACACAATGATTTTCATATAAAGTAGTGCGAATTAAAGTTGTTCAGCATGATCAAAGGAATCCAACGAGCTATCGCTCGACTCATTTTGTAATAAAATTTTCAAATTCAAGTTTTCGTGTCAATGCATAGACCAGTTCAAACCTGTTCGAGACACAGAGTTTCAAATTCGGAACTCAATTCGAGACATTTAGAGTCTCGAATTACATGTAATTCGAGACTCTAAATGTCTCGAATTGATTTTTGCCCTATTTGCCCTAGTGGGATCGAATCTGCGGGCCCAATGCTTATCTTGCCAGATCGGATGGGCTGCGCTTTGGACCACACGGCTATCGCCCCGGGCTTTTTTCCCATTAGCGGCGGAAAGGACGTTACTTCCGAAATATTAACTTTCGAAATATCACAAGGAGCCCCAATCACTTTCGAAATGTATATCAACCGATTGGTTAGGGGGAGACTTTCCATTGCCCACCTATGTTCCTTACCTGAGTATTCTACAATTTTTCACGAAAAGTGATTCTTCAAAGTTGTTTGTCGTGGTCTGGGGAACAACTTTGTAGTACAACACTTTTCATGAAAAAATTTCTGTGATGGAGAACGAGAAATGGTAAGGAAAGACCGGTAAGGCTTGTCCAAATAAGATCGGCCCGGCAAGGCGTTGTGGTAAGGGTAAGGAAAAACCTAATGTCAAAAATTTCTGCAAAAAATTTAGAAAGATATATAAAAAATGCATGAGAAAACTTATAGTGAATATTGGACTAAACATGTCTTAAAAGTAATTACGTTTACGCACGTAATGGGTTATGAAAAATTATTTATATATAGAAAATGCGTGTAATTTATGACTTCGCAGTAAGAAACTTATGATGTGCGAACTTCGCACATCATAAGTTTTCAACAAAGAGCTTCATTATAATTTTCTTCCAATGCAAATAGCGAGTTAATTTTTTGGGGCATCCCGTACTTTTTTTTGTTGTTTTTCATAAATTAAAATTTGATGTTTAAATGACCACCCATAGCTGTAGCCAAGAAGGGAGTAAAAGGGCTATATCTCCCCTTTAGTGAAAACCCAGCGAAGATAAAAAATAAAGCGGGACCCTCATGATTTTTCAAATTTTTATGGAAAAAAATTTTTAGCCTCCAACGTATAAGTTAGAGGCTAAAAAATATAAGTTAAGCTGAACCTTTCGCGGTTCAGCAATGTACGAAATCGATTCTTCGCATAGGAAAACCTCCATTCAGGGTTGTTGAGTATGGGATTTGAATCCTAGGGTGATTGGGCGAATCGGCAAAAAACATACAAATTGTGAAACTCGAAATAATGAGTTTCTTCAATTTTGGTCACTTTTTTGCAAATTCGTTCATCATGGGGATTTTTGTAAAAAAATTTTCAAAAAATCTGAGATAAAAATATAGGGATAATCAAGTGGCTATTTTGGGACGCCCGTAATGCCTTCTTCGAACCGAATGGGAGGGGGTGTTCCCCCATAATTACGCCACTGACCTCAACGAGCGGTGTGAAATAGCATACTATAAAGTTAGGTTAAAAACAGGAATAAAATTTTAAATGTCATATCTTTGAAGCTTATAAAAACCTTAAAAATATAAACAAGATCATTATCTTCTACTAATTAATTATTCTGATTCAATTTTTAAATACTAAATTATTAATAGAAATGAAATGTTTTATTATTTAAAAACGACTTTATTTTCCTGGTTCAAACTAATAGATAAGCAATATATTAGGTTGTCAAACAAGTACGTGCATGTTTTTTGCATATATAAATTGTTTGGATCATATTTCAAAAACGATCATGTTCTAGTTATGTTAAAACTTTCTAGAAGTAGCCTTAAAATAAGTGTAACACATAAGTTCGTTTTTTCCGAGTGGAAAAGTTCGGACAATGTGATAGAAATTTGATCTTTTTAAACAACGATGGGTCTATAGGCTAAGAGAGTCCAGGAGGCCATGGCCCCGCTCCCGAAAACCAAAAGATGATCAATTTTCCCTCTTGATCCTCCCTTATGTTTTTTTCCCAATTTTTTAAAAATCCTATGGTCCCCTTTATGATTTTTCACTGAAAACATCCAAAATTTTGCAATTTTTCAACAAAAATCGTCATTTTCGGAGCATTTTCAGTTTAAAAACAAGCATTTCTCAAAAAAATTTTCGTCTTTATATTAAAAAACGTCAAGATTTCAAAAAAAGTTCTTAGAAAAAGCATCATAATGACGACACAAAAAATTTTTGATTTTCGGAGAAAAATAACGAAAAAATCGCCTTGGGGACCAATGGGATTTTGTCCTCTTACAAAATGGAATATTAGCGTCCCCTATTGATGGATCAATTCTACTAACAAGGAACACTCATTATGTGTTACAGGCTTTGCTCAAAAAGCCTTATTGGAAGGTTCATCAAAAATTAATAATAATGGCGACAGACCTAGAGACCCATGGGGAAGAAAATTTTTTTAATCATGAACGACATAGCCTACATGTATGTCGTTTATGATTTTTTCCCATATTTTTCATTTTAAAGAACCAGTCCAGAGTGCACACCTTCCGGAGCACAGTTGCACAACCCCGGTAAAATTTGACGGAGGGGGGGGGGGTAGGTCATGAGCTGGGAAGAGGGTAGGTCATGAGGTGAAAGGGGGTAGGTCATCGGTCCCCGGTGCCGGGGGACCCCTTCTAAAAAAAAGTCGCCAAACTGCGGGAAGGGTGGGTCATAAAAACAAAAATTTTGGACCGGGATCTGTGCAACTATGTTCAGGAGTCATCAGAAACGTTAAAATATGCGGTTTTAAGACGAAATAAAACGATTCTGAGCAGTTTTGTGAACAAAAGTGGGAAGAAAAACATCGAATGTTGTTGAACAAGTGGGCAAAAACGTTATCCGAAAGCTAAAGTGACATCAGAATATAAATTGCAAGATTAGCATAAAAAATGGCGTTTGAAAGCTGCACTTTTAACACAAGCTGATGCCAAACCCCTTGGCATCTCATCGCTCCGGACCATAACACCATGGTGATGATTTACATGTCTCTAATTTCGACATTGAAGTAGTACTAGCCAGTTGGTGACATAAAATCTCTACCAAGGCTTAGACTAGGCTTAGGCCTAGGCCTAAGCTTAGATCTAGGCTTAGGCCTTTTTGGATAGCTAATTGTATGAGGAATATTTTATATAAAAAAATTATTGAAAATCTTTTATTTTCGCCGAGTTATGGCCTTTTTTGTCGAGTTATGGCCTCAATATAGTGATCCCTTCCTTGGGGTGTCACTATATGGAGAGTCGACTGTATCCCCTTAATTACGCAAATTGATCTTGGTACTTCAACTATAAGTAGATTTTTCGTTGTAAGCTTTAATTTTTGTATATGTTTAATCAATTCTTTTATTTTTCATTCTCAAAAAATACAATATACGAGCAAAAATTGGACACCTCCTTTTTAAAAGGCTTCAAAAATATCCAGAAAATAAAGAAATTCAACGCACTTGATGACACAACAAATAAATTATTTATACTTACAAATAACATTGCTAAAGAAGACGCTTCAAATGCCTCAGTCCCTATAATATGCTCAATGATATCGAATGAAGTAGTTCCAAATCTTGAGATAAGGAATTTTATAGTGATCGCAATAAAAATTTTTTCGGATGTGTTTTGAGATGAAGAAAAAACATTCATTTGCGTACGAATTTGAGATGCTATGCTGATTTTATTCCATATTTTAAAAGACATTATAAAAATTAAGAAATATGGAACTGCTGAATAAAAGACTAGACTACCAAATATTCTATAGCCTATGATATAAAAAGTTGATTTGATAAGAACTGATCCATGAATAGAATACGATTGTTCGATTTCGTTATACAAAACCTTATATTCATATATTCGTGGAATAGAAAATAGGAATGAGAAAAACATAACTATGAATAATGTGGTATGAATTTTTAATGCAGATGAATTTCGTGAGATAACAGACGAAGTAAAAGAGCAGCCAAGGGATCGATAGCGTTCAAACATCAGTGTTAGCATGAGTAGTACGTCGGCAGTAAATGTGAAATTGCACATCATGTACCTAAAAAATATTTGTCTTGTTTTACATCGACCTATCTCTCTCCCAATGGCGAAAAGGAATTTCGTAAAAATAACAGAAAAAAGGCTTCCTTGGCCCTAATTCAAGGAAAGGGGTGGGTGTATTGAAACGAAAATGAACCAACATTCGGATGTTCGTCGGAAAAACGGCTGTCTAGGGGTTTTTCTAGGCGGGAATCGTTTATGCGCATTTACAATGCACGAAAAAAGTTCCCTGACATTGATTTAAGCGAGTTTAAACTATTTGTATTATGAAACCTTTTTAGAGAGTATATCCGTCGTATTGGTACTTTCTTGCGGTTAAAATCAAAGAGTTCCCCCATCTCGAAAAACCTTAAAATAGAAAAAATCAGCCGATTTGGATAACTTTTTGAAATTTCGATTTTTTCAAAAGCCCGAAAATTATGGTACAACCAGGGGGCGAAAAGTTGGTACCACCCCGAGTGGTACCACCCACCACCCCGGGTGGTAGAGGACGAAGGGGTGATACCACCCCGGGGTTTTTTAGCACTTAGTTTTTTGTCAAAAATTCAAATTTTAATTGAATTTTTGAAAAAAACTAGGTGCAATATAGTCAAAAAAATTAGATGGGTGGAACCAGGGATATCAAAGAACTGACCTTAAGGAGTTTCAAACTGACCTATTCTTCCTTAATTATATGCTCGTCAAATTTTTTCTCCTTGATAAGTTCGATGCAAAAAATTACATCGTTGTCTAACTTGCGTGTCGAACTTATCAAGGAGAAAAAATTTGATGAACATATAATGTAAATGAAAGTAAGTTTGAAACTTACCTAGGTCAGTTTGAAACTCCTTAAGGTCAGTACTTTGATATCCCTGGGCGGAACCACCCCGGGTGGTACCAGCCAGTGGGTGGTACCACCCGGGGTGGTACCAACTTTTCGCCCCCTGGGTACAACTCAATATTACCAGCAGCTTTGGGAAATAGAATTATCCAGATTTATCCGGGGAATTCTGGGAGGAAATCTTTTTCCTGGAATTACTTTGTTTGAAAATTTTCCCTCCCTCAAACTTGCCTCAGTAGTGCAGTAACAAAGCAGCGGCTTCGTGGCCACAAGGTCGCGGATTCGAATCTGCGCTTGGAGCCAATTTGTTTCCAAATTGGCCAATTTAGAACCGAATTAGCTCCAAGCGGGATTCGAACCCGAGACCTTGTGGCCACAAAGCCTCTGCTTTGTCACTGCACAACCTAGTCAAGTTTGAGGGAGAGAAAATTTTCAAACCAAGTAATTCTGGGTAAAAAGATTTCCCTGGCCAAAAAAAGATTTCCCCAGATTTCACTAGAATTCCCCCAGGTAAATCTGAATTTATCCGGGAAAATCCCTCCCTGATTACCAGAATGGTATTAATGTCGCATATGGTCCATGTAAACAATCGAAAACAATTGGCACCGAATACATTAGTAAAGAACAAATCAACAGCGCCGTATCACAACAAATTAGCCATAAAAAGTATATATAAATTCTTGGCTTTGTTTTATTTTGGAATTTATATTCAATACCAGGGAAAGAGAATTTTTTAACACTATCATAGATAGAAAATTTTCTTATATTAACAGGGATGGAGAATTTTCTAGGTTTAATAGGGGTAGAGAATTTTCTAGGTTTAGAAGGGATTGACGATCTTTTAGTATTTACAATAGGCATAGTTGTAGCAGCTACTTGGAATACAAGTGCTGTAGAAAGTGTTTTTTTCCCGGTTAATTTGATAGTTAGTATGAATAAAGTAGATAAATTAAAAAATGTGCCAAAAAGGACTATAACCAGAATGACAGGACCACTTAAAATATGTGAAATTTCGGAAAAATCTGAAACATCTTCTATGGGTTCTTGTAATGTCATTTCAGAATTAAGAACAGTGAAAGTTTAAAGTAATTACCTCAAATTTACAACTAGGGGTTTTATAGCTGACAACAAATCCATTATTAATTTTTTCGAAGAAAAGGATGTTTGTTATTCCATAAAAGTTCCTTGTTTTTTAAGGCAATAAAATAGAGTTCACTCAACCATCACATTTTAAAACGAACATACTCTAAAATGCTAATTTGGTTATTTTGGATGAAACTATGAAAACAAACATAAGAACAGAAAACATCTGTGTGAAAGAAATGAAAATTTTACGGCTCTAATATATCCAGGAAATTATAAATCCTGAACTTTCAAAAAGGAAATCAAATAACAAAAGTAATCTAATAATAAGAGGTTGTTAAATATTCAAAACATCTATTCTTATACTTATGAGTTATGAATTGGATGATAACTTTGTTACTTGAAGGAAGCAAAATTTTCAAACACTTTATTTTTAACATCTATGCACGGTGGGGGAAAGTATGGCCAAAAGTGGCGACAAATTTTCAAAGGGGTATGTAGCTCGAAGTGGCTCCAGGGCCACTCAACCCACGGACCATTCAACCCGGACAACTAAACCCACGGACAACTCAACTCAGGACAACTAAACCCAAACAACTCAACTCATTCATGGTAAAAACTTTATGGCCTAAGCCTAAGGCCTAGGCCTAAGGACTAAGCCTAAGGCTAAGAAAAGTTCTATAGATTTTTTGTTTGAGTTGTATGGCGTTGAATTGTCCTGAGTTGAGTTGTCCGTGGGTTGAGATGTCCTGGGTTGAGTTGTTCGCGGGTTGAGTTGTCCGGGTTGAGTTGTCCGGGTTGAGTGGTCCATGGGTTGAGAGTGTCTGCCCCCGCTCGAAGTCTTTGTCCGATTTTCATGGTCGACCCATCAAACAATTCCTCTCGATGCTAGCAACAATTCTACGTTCCGCTTTTTTGTAATTCAATCAAAAACTTATAATTTTTTACGAAAAACTGTCCAAAAAGCATGTTTTTTGGGAAAAATTCAAAGTTTTTGATTGAATTACAAAAAAACGGAACGTAGAATTGTTGCTAGTATCGAGAGAAATCGTTTGAGGGGTCGACCATGAAAATCGGACAAAGACTTCGAGCTACACACCTTTTTGAAAATTTCGAATGATTCAAAAATTCAAACATGTTTTTAAAATAAACGACGCATGCTCGACGGCTAAATTTTTGCATAAAATTGTAGCTCTCTATTCGTAGATAATGTTTAAAAAAAGAATTATTCAAATTGCTAATGTCCTTGCCGAGAAAATCAATTTTTTTCACAACAATACTTTTTCGTGTTATTGAAACGAAAACTTTTATTCATTTGTTCTGTCGCCATTTTTTTCCACACTTTTCCCCTCCGTGCTATGTTAGATTTAAAAAAAGTAAATTTTCGTAACCATGCACGTAGTGAGAAAAGGCCAAGGAGGTAAATCCTACTACTATAAACGTGTAATGTTCGTATATCTGTTTGTCTGCCGACCTCGGGAACGTTAGATTTAAAGGGGGGTCCAGTTGCGACCACCTCTCGAGAAAAATTTTTTGAAAAATACCATTTTAGGATAATTTTGCTATGACAAATCGATTGCGCGCATCCCCAAAGCGTGAAAATGCTTCTTGACCCTGATTCAGGAAAAATATAGATTTTTTAGACCAAAAAAAGCACTAGTACTTGGTTTGAAAAGACGTTCCTCCATAAACAAGCCTCTATGGTGCAGTGACAAAGCAGCGGCTTAGTGGTCACAAGGTCGCGGGTTCGAATCCCGCTTAGACCAAAATTTTTTTTGCACATAGTAAAAATCGAAAAATTTTACTTTGTGCAAAAAAATTTTAGTCCAAGCGGGATTCGAACCGCGACCTTGTGAGCCGCTGCTTTGTCACTGCACCATAGAGGCTTGTTTATAGAGGAACGTCTTTTCAAACCAAGTACTTGCTTTTTTGGTAGAAAACATTTATGTTTTCCCTGAACCAGGGTTAAGGATAGGGTTGCCACATCGCTCCGGAACCGGAGAAATTACTCCGGTTTTTGACATTTTCTCCGGTTCTCCGGTTTTTCAAATTTTCTCCGGTTTTTAAACTTTTCTTTCTAATGTTATAAAAATGAGTATCAAACGAAAAGAGTCATGAAATTTTCTACGGTTTTTAACAAATTTCTCCGGTTTTTATCGATTTTTGCTCCGGTTTATGAAATGGTATGTGGCAACCCTAGTTAAGGAAGCATTTTCACGCTTCGGGAATGCCCGCAATCAAAATCGAATGCTTTTGCCCCTGCCAAAAAAATTAGAAATATATAGATCGGAGCGAGGCCGAAGGCCAAGCTCTGTAGTATGGGTAATAACTACAACTTCTTTTCCCCTCCGAGCGCGATAGCACTCGGTCCCCTAGTTTATATTTTTAATCAATTTTTCCTTTAAAAAAATTATATCTTTCACTTATAAAAAAAGTTTTTTGGAAGCCCCCTCCCATCCCTGAGCCCCAGAGCCGCCATTGGATTCGGCATAAAAATGTTTTTAAATTTCTATTTTGCATTGTTTACGCCATGCCAAACATAGTCAATAGATGCGAAAGAAATCAATAAATGCCATGAGTCTTTTACGCGTAAACATATTTTTGAAGCAAATAAATAGTGGCATTGCATTTTTTCTGTTGAGCTTTTTGTTTTGAAATTTGTTATTATTGAAATACAGGTTGTGCGAAGTCCCAACTTCCCGCTTTGTTTTTTACGCACTCAATTATCGAATTTTTCAATTACCCAAAACAAAATGTGATGAGCAAAAACGAGTTTTACGAGAATATGCAGAGACCTCATTTCTAGCCGTGAGATCCCAGGCAACGAGATCACCAAAAAGTTCCATTTCTATAAATCAAAAAATTTATATTTTTTACCATATTCTGTTTCCGCTCACAATAGTTTCAGCTCATAATAAAAAACCTGGTCATTTTACCAAGTGGCTAGGATCTGGCCTTTCAATTTATAGACGCGAGTTCGATCCCACTAGACTCGAAATTTTTATTTTAGCGAATCATAAACAGTTGTAAGAGTAACCCTCCATTAAAATAACATGATAAATTTTTGCCTATCATTAGTTTTTGGAGAAAAATTGTTCTGTGCCGTATGTTGTCTCCGATGGGGGTTGAACAGGTACACGGAAGAAAAAAATTTTTCTCCAAAAACTAATGATATACAAAAATTTTTCATGTAATTTTAAGCAGAGCGATACCGCGTTCGAAGGGAGAAGAAAATAGTCTCCGAGGGTGAATCGGTCCATATATAAAAATTCCTGGATTATGCTCTAACAATTTAAAAAATTTCATAATGAGTTGTTTCAGAAATTGTTAAATACTAATTACTTTATTTTATTTTTTCTAAAATGTATGCAAACACTGTAAAAGAAACTTGTAAGAACATTATTGGAGTTATTAATAACTTTCCTACTACTAAGAAAGATGATGAAATTATTGAAGAAAAATTAGAATATACAAACTTTTTTCGTCGAGATCCTAAAAAGTAAGCTCAGGAATAAAAAAACAAGGAAGAGCGATGGGGCAAGGCAGGGTCGTAACTAGAAAGAGCGATGGGGCAGTCAGCAGTAACTAGTATTCAGGTTTGGAGGGGGCACGACTCTTTTGGATGCACATCATACGTGGGCAAAGAGAAAGCCCCTCCCCAAGCCACTCAGCCCAAAATTAGGAGGGACCCATCACTCGAACCTCCGAAGGTCGGCCGAATGAGGGGCTCCCCTGCCCAAAATTGTCCAAATTTTCACATTTTTTCAATAAAAATGTCCCAAATTTGACATTTTTCACAAAAAATCGTCATTTTCTGAGTGTTTTTTTGCAACTTTCAAATCTCCCCGACCTCAGCTTTTTGCTGTAATAAATTTTCAAAACATCATGTTTTTAGTATATGTATTCAAAAATTTTTTCTCAAAGGAAAACGCCGTTTTCGATGAAATGTTTTTGGATTATAAAGAAAAATTACACCCTACAATATGCGCGTATCGGTTTTTTCAGTCGATGCGTAGCTTTCGAGATATCGAATTTTCTTTCCAGAAGCCATTTTTAAAGATTACTCTATAGAGCCTACCCTAAAATTTTTTCAGGATTTGATGGAGAATTTTATGGGCAATCGAATGACAAAAAAATCATCGAAATCGAGACAAAAAATTTTTTAGCAACTTTTTTGGTTTTTTTCGATTACTCGAAAACTACGCATCGACTAAAAAAACCGATAAGTGCATATTGTAGGGCTTAATTTGTTCTTTATAATCCAAAAACCCTCCTTAGTTACGGCCCTGGGGTAGGTATAAAAATACAGAATGGAAAATATAAAAAATGAAATTAGAGCAAAATAACAAAAATATTTTAGTTTAATTCTTGAGGGAGAACATATCACAATACCTCGAGGACACACAGGTCTTATGGTTGAGGTGCATTTTGGAGTTATAATTAAAGACGATGTCGAAAATATTTATAAAGAAAAAGCGTTAGATTATATAGAGGGTTATGTGGTTGCACTGAACAATAGAATTTGGTAAGTTTAATACAAAATTATACGGGGTAAGGGAGACTAGCCCTCAGCAGCGTAGAGAGAAGGGTCGACTAGGTAAGGGCACCACCCCAAAATCATAAGGGACTCGTATGAAATTTTTGGCCGGGCATAACATAAAGGGATACTCTTAAGTTTTTTCCAATTTTTGGCCGACTACGTGCCCCTGGTGCCATCAACCTTCCATATCCCACTGCTACCCCTCCCCATAAACATACTCCCTATCAGGACAAAAGTTCGGGAAACCTCCTTCGGTCAGCCGAGATTACTCGTCGAAATTTCCAACAAAATTTTGTCTGCATTTGGTAAGTCTGCCGACATTTTTTCGTTCTCGGCATCTCATCAGTGGCAGGCAACCTCCTCGTATGTAGCACTCCACTAGCCAATGAACAAAATTATTTGTTTTTAACTATTAGAATAAATAAAATGAAATTTAGTGATACGAAATATGATTTTGATGGTGAAGACGTTGCAGAAACGATTGAATTCCACTCTGATGTTGCAATTTCAGAAATTGTACATAAAGGATTCATTGAAAATCCAAATGATTTATCTGTAATTCTAAAATATCAATATTTTTTTCATTTATAGATCTGGTGTTCTGTTAACGGAAAAGAAATCCAACGCTCCCCTCTAACCGAAATGTTTCTAACTGTACAAGAAATATTAGAGAAAGCAAGTAAACATGTTGACTTCTCAAAAGGTGATATAGTGCTTTGTGGCACGCCAATTGGTGTCAAAAGAGTCGAACCTGATGATACGGTCGAAATTGGAATTGATGGTCATATTCGTACTCAATTTGCTATTGAAAAAGAAAATGAAATTGAACCACCGAGAGAAGAATGTCCACATGGGGGACGACATCTCTCTCGCGATTTTATTGTGGAATAATTTTTTATTTTGTGGATGTATCAAATTTGTGCGGCTTCATTACTACTATCCACCACACTGTAACAATACCCCCCCCCCTAAATTGGGGGGGGGGAGTGGGGCGCACAATGAGCAAAAATTTTTGAAAGGGCATGTAAAATTTTCTAAAATCTTACGTCAAAAAAAGATAATTTTTCACCAAAAATTTTCATTCGTAAGCATTTTCAGCTTAAAAACAAGCATTTCTCAAACAATTTTTCGCCTGCGACGCCGCGTAACAATTTGAAATTTTGTGAGGTACTTTGTTACAGTGTGCTCTCCACATAATATAGGAGAAGGGTCCATTTTTTCGAAAAATTGGGGGGGGGATCAATTTTTGTCAAAATGCGATTTTTGTGTGTGTGGCAAAAGTCCATTTGTTAATTTTTCGATAAAAAATGTCACATTTGTGTCGATCACTTCATGTTCTCAAAAACATATTCTCAGATTTCCGAGTTTTTTGGGGGACTACCGATTTTCGATGCGCTCTACCTGATGGCGCTATTATTTTTCAAGAATTCCTTAAGGGAAAAATTCAGGTTTTCGTTTCAATACACAGACTTATTCAAAAATCATAAAAATATTTTTAGAAAAATATCTTTACGTGCCTAATAACTNAGGGAAAATTTCAGGTTTTCGTTTCAATACACAGACTTATTCAAAAATCATAAAAATATTTTTAGAAAAATATCTTTACGTGCCTAATAACTTACAAAAGATTGTATCCAAAAATTTATTTTCCTCGATAAGAAATCGAATTTTCTTATCGATGAACTCATGCTTGAAAACCTTGTAAGTTAAATTTATAAAATATGATATTCGAAAAATAACTTTTCATCATGTTTGCCACATGTTTTTCATATAAATATTTTTCCCATAAACATAAACGAGGAAATGAAAGATATTTGCCAATCGATAAAGAATTTAAGCATAGAAAGATCTTGAAAATGGGTTATTTACGATTTTTTCGTGCAGGGAACAAAGTTCAGATTTCTTCAAAAACACACCAACATGTTTGCAAAAACTTTTTAGTGACCTTGTTTGCTAATTTTATTTCCACAAAAATAAAACATGCTCGTAATTTTTTTATTATCATCTGCAATGTGATGTAAAACCAAAGTACACAATTTATTATTATCTTTTCTTTATTGAGATGCAGTCGAGAAGCGATTATTCTACCAAATTTGATATTTTGCCTATTAATGACAACCCATCTTGTTCATCAAAAGAAAAGGAAAAATTAATTCCAAAAAAGAAGAAAGCCATTTCTTTTGCTGATGAATGTGGACAAGATTTGGTCACTGTTTATAATATTCCAAGACATTCCGATTCAAATTCAAGCTTCGGCGATTGGATTGATAATCTATCTATTTCGAATTTAATTCGAGACGAACCATCTTATAAAAATGTTAAAATTGATGAAAAATATGTGAAGAAATTTAAAGCGAGTCAAACAACTTCCGAGTGGAGACTTGATTTTCCGCAACCTGTTAGTAATTATGCTAACTTTCGACAAAAATTGGATGAAAATAATGTTGCTTTAGAAAATGTTTTATTAAAACCAAACCCAGAGCGTATTTTTGGAACAGTAAAAGTAAGTATAGTCAACTCTAGATATAATGCTCCCCTCGCTGCACTATATCTAAAGTTGACTCTAGATATAGTGTATCTAGAGTTGACTCTAGATATAGCTTAAATCGAAATTTTCAAAAAATTTTAAAAATTCACCAAAAATATGTTTTTTGTGTGTGGAAAAATCAGAATTTTGCAAAAAATTTTTCATAAAACGAGAAAAAAATTTGGCGCTGTCCACCTTTAGGCGCCCCAACGACCATGGCTTGTGGTCGGAAAATTTTTTTGTTTCAAAATTTTGTGAAAATAACTTTTATGGGGATAGTTTTATGCGAGAAATCGATTGCGCGTATTAGAAAAATATTTTTACCACATCTAGACCCTCATTTTTGAACTTTTGCTGATCTTATATAGGCCAAAAATGATCGAAAAACTCAGAAATGGGGGGTCTAGATTAGTGTTCGATCCCAAGTTCGTGATTGACCTCTTGGCCGGGACGGGATTTTTCGGGATGGGCTATGGCAGGATTTTCGGGATCCAGGACGGAATTGATTCCCGGGATTTGAAAAAAAATTTACCCTGGTCCCCCTTCAGTTTTTTTCGAAAATTTTTGAAGACAACATAAGGGGGGACAAGGTGATTTTTTTCAATTTTTTAAAAAATTGATAAAAAATCACGCTCCTGTCAGCGCGTGATTTTTTCTGCACCCCAGGATATTTAAAAAATTTAAACCATTTTTTATAATTTTTTAATCCATTTTAGGGGTATAAAAACTTAGGGGGAGGGGTATTTTTAAGAGTGTGTTTTTTATCCCGACTCGGGACAGGATCGAGTTTCGCTCAAAAATTTCGGGACGGGATACCAAAAATTCCAGGATTTTCGGGACGGGATCGATCACTAGTTTAGATGTAGTATTGTTGAAACTTCTCATAAACATAATTGTTCATTATGCTAAAACGAGAAATCGGCGCACTTGGTCCATTATTCACCAAAAGGCTTGTGCAGAAATGAGGGTCTAGAATGCGCGCAATCGATTTCTCGCATAAAATTACTCCCCCATAAAAGTCATTTTCACAAAATTCTGAGACAAAAAAATTTTCCGACCCTAAAATTATCAAAAAATAAAAAAGTACAAAAACATTTCGCTCCTGGAGGAGATCGAACCCAAGCCTTATAATACAGGGTTCCACAGATTTCAAAATCGAAAAATAATGGACAGTTTTTTCATGTAATTTTAAAGGGAGTTTGCTTTAACAACTTTTTTGAATCGCTAAAATTAGGTCCGGGAATCGAACCCGAAGGGCCCAACTTTGCTTAACTTGCCAGATCGGATGGGATCCGGGGTCGGGAAATTATTTTGGACTTGTGAGAAAAAACCGACTTTACCACTGAGCCAAGCTCACGATAAAACGCGGATTTTTAATTTTATTATAATTAACATGAATGTTTTCTTTTGTGCTCATAGCACTTTTTTGAAAAAATTTTTTGTGGAAGTTGTTAAGCATGATCCAAAACACTCAAATAAACCGGAATTTTGAAAGAGTATTCCCGTGTTAAGCTTCATAATATCTAGGTAAAAAATATTGGCTGTGATAAAAATGTGTTTATACGCATATCTTATGACAAATGGAAGACTTATAATGACATACAAGCTGTGTATAAATATTCAAATTGTAATTTATATAAAAACTTTGAATTTGAGACAGAAATACCTAAATCAGCTACACATGTAAAGAAATATCAAAAGTTGTAATAATTGAATATAAATTTTTAGGACAACCCAATAGAATTTTCAGTATGCTTGCAAGTTAACGGTCAAGAATATTGGGACTCTAATGAGGAACAAAATTATGTAGTGATTTAATATTCTTGTTTTAAAGGGGTGCCAATTAGTGCCCTTTCTCCAAAAAATTTTTTTGAAAAATGATCTTCTAGGGGTAAAAATAGGGTGAAAAATTGATTGCGCATATCCCCGTCGCGTGAAAATACGTTCTTCATCTTATTTTCGCGAAAATAGCACTATTTCACGTTTGCTTAAAATTTGCATAATTCCAAACATCAAAGAGAATAGTGCTATTTTTGCGAAAATAAGGTGGATGAAGCATTTTCACGCAAAGGGGGTGTGCGCAATCGATTTTTCACCCAATTTTTACCCCTAGAAAGTCATTTTTCAAAAAAATTTTTTGGAGAAAGGGCCCTAATTTGCACCCCCTTTAACATTTTTATTTGAATATAAATAGCTTAAGTATTACATCGTGAAAATATATTTTTAAAAAAATAAAAAGAGCTATAGATTTATTAAAATTTTTAGCACGACTAGCCTTTAAAATCATAAAAAAATCATCTTTTAGATCAAACATAAGCGTTGTGTGCTTTGGTCTGTATTTTTACAGACCAGAATCATGCCGAAAGGAGTTCTAGGAACTTCCACAACGGTCGATTTTTTCCACTTTCTCGTGAAAATCGTTGTGGAAGTTCCGCATGTCGTTTTGAACCCCGTTGTGGAAGTTCTTAGAGCTTTGAGGGGGAGGGNATTTTTACAGACCAGAATCATGCCGAAAGGAGTTCTAGGAACTTCCACAACGGTCGATTTTTTCCACTTTCTCGTGAAAATCGTTGTGGAAGTTCCGCATGTCGTTTTGAACCCCGTTGTGGAAGTTCTTAGAGCTTTGAGGGGGAGGGTCGTGCAAGAAGAGAAGAGGGTCGTGCCGAGTAAGAGAGGAGGGTTGTGCTGAGGGGAGGGGAAAGTTGTACCAAAGGAAGGGAAGTGTAGTGACACCCGAAGGCTGCACGACCCTATAAAGGAGGTGTGTAAATCAAAAAACATGTCGACAAAAGTGTTTGGAAAAATCGAAAGCTGTCAATTTCTTCACATATCGTCCATCAATCTTAACAGATTTATAAGATGGTTCGTCTCGAATTAAATTCGAAATAGATAGATTATCAATCCTTTTGCTGAAGTATGAATTTGAATCGGAATGTCTTGGAATATTATAAACAGTGACCAAATCTTGTCCACATTCATCTGCAAAAGAAATGGCTTTCTTCTTTTTTGGAATTAATTTTTCCTTTTCTTTTGGCGAACAAGATGGATTGTCGCTAATAGGCAAAATATCAAATTTGGTAGAATAATCGCTTCTCGACCGCATCTCAATAAAGAAAAGATTATAATAAGTTAAGTACTCTGGTTATACATCACATTTCCACACATGATAATAAAAAAATCACGAGCATATTTTATTTTTGTAAAAATAAAATTAATAAACAAGGTCACTAAATAGTTATTGCAAACATGTTGTTGGGTTTTTGAAGAAATCCGAACAAATGTTCTCTGTACGAACAAATTTCGTAAATAACCTATTTTCAAGATCTTTCTTAAATGTTTTATCGATTGGCAAATATCTTTCGTTTCCTCGTTTTTGTTTATGAAAAAATATTTAGTTGTCATATGAAAAACATATAGCAAACATGATGAAAAGTTATTTTTCGAATATCATAAATGGGACCCCCGCATTTGGAGGCCTGACCCCCTCCCCCCTCCCAATTTTCAGCCGAAGGCCGAAAATTATGTTTAAAAAATGGCTTTTTGCTTAAAAAATCGCAATTTTTGGCCAGAAAGACTAAAAATTGAAATTTTAAATAAAAGCAGCAATTTTTGACGATTTTTGGTGAAAAATGACATTTTTTAACGAAAAATTGAAAAAATGGGCTTTTTGCCAAAAAAAAACAAATCGCATTTTAGCAAAAATTGACTCCCCCCAATTTTTCGAAAAAATGGATCCCTCTCCTATATGTATATGGAGAGCACACTGTAACAAAAGACCCCCTAAAATTTTAAAATTGCTATGTAGTCCCTTCTCAACGAAAAATTTACCTTGTCCCCACATGTTTTTTTCAAAAAATTTCCAAAATTTTACGCAAAAAGAAAATATTAAAAGGCGGGAAGCGTACGCGAATTTGTTTGAGAAACGCCTGTTTTTTTTAATCTAAAATGCTTAAAAAAATGAAATTTTTGGTGAAAAATTATCATTTTTGGCGTAAGATTTCGGAAAATTTAACGCGCCCCCTCAAAATTTTTGCACATTGTGCGCCCCCCCCCCCCCCCCGATTTAGGGGGAAGGGTTGGGGGGGGGAGGGTATTGTTACAGTGTGGTGGAGAGTAGTAATGAAGCCGCACAAATCTGATACATCCACAAAAAAATTATTCCGCACTAAAATCACGAGAGAGATGTCGTCCCCCATGTGGACATTCTTCTCTCGGCGGTTCAATTTCATTTTCTTTTTCAATAGCAAATTGAGTACGAATATGACCATCAATTCCAATTTCGACCGTATCGTCGGATTCGACTCTTTTGACACCAATTGGCGTGCCACAAAGCACTATATCACCTTTTGAGAAGTCAACATGTTTACTTGCTTTCTCTAATATTTCTTGTACAGTTAGAAACATTTCGGTTAGAGGGGAGCGTTGGATTTCTTTATTGTTAACAGAACACCATATCTATAAATGAAAAAGTATATATACAGTGGATTCTCGATAGTGCGGTCCCCCAAAATCAAAATTTCAAAAAATCATATCTCCATCAATTTTAATGCTATTTTTTCGTTAACCACATTTTCCTTAAAATCTTATATAGAATTTTAAGGAAAATGTGGTTAACGAAAAAAATAGCATTAAAATTGACGGAGATATGATTTTTTGAAATTTTGATTTTGGGGGAACGTACTATCGAGAATCCACTGTATCAATATTGTTTTTAAAATTACAGATAAATCATTTGGATTTTCAATGAATCCCTTATGTACAATTTCTGAAATTGCAACATCAGAGTGGAATTCTATCGTTCCTGCAACGTCTTCACCATCAAAATCATATTTCGTATCACTAAATTTCATTTTATTTATTTTAATAGTTAAAAACAAGTAATTTTGTTTATACATTGACCAGTGGATGGAGGGCGCTACATACGAGGAGGTTGCCTGCCACCGATGAGATGCTGAGAACCAAAAAATGTCGGCAGACAAAATTTTGTTGGAAATTCCGACGAGTAATCTCGGCTGGCCGAAGGAGGTTTCCCGAACTTTTGTCTTGATGAGGGAGTATGTTTATGGGAAGAGGTAGCACTGGAGTATGGAAGGTTGAGGGCACCAGGGGCACGTAGTCGTCCAAAAAATTGGAAAAAGCTTAAGAGTATCCCTTTATGCCAAAAATTTCATACGGTCCCTTATGATTTTGGGATGGTGCCCTTCCCTAGTCGACCCTTCACTCTATGCTGCTGAGGGCTAGTCTCCCTTACCCCGTATAATTTTGTATTAAACTTACCAAATTCTATTGTTCAGTGCAACCACATAACCCTCTATATAATCTAACGCTTTTTCTTTATAAATATTTTCCATATCGTCTTTAATTATGACTCCAAAATGCACCTCAATCATAAGACCTGTGTGTCCTCGAGGTATTTTGATATGTTCTCCCTCAAGAATTAAACTAAAATATTTTTGTTATTTTGTTCTAATTTCATTTTTTATATTTTCCATTCTTTATTTTTATACCTGCTCCAGGACTGTAACTAGAGAGAGGCACCAGAAGGGGGGGGGACAAGTGCTCCCAAAAAATCCGATTAATTAAAAATTTTCCCTAGTGTTATGTTTTGCCCAAAATTTTTGAAAAAATGTTTAAAAAAATCATAATGGTCCCCATTATAATTTTTCTCCACAAATGACCAAGATTATCCATTTTTCACTAAAACTCCAAATTTTTCTTAAACAAAAACCATAATTTTGTGAACATTTTTAGCTTAAAAATCATTTTTCAAAAAGATTTTTCGAAACACATGTCACTGCGAGCGAGATATAGAAGAAAAACAAAAACGGCAGAGACTTTTGTCTGCACCTATACATGGGCAAGATGGGGGTATGGAGTGTCCGATGAGGAACTCCCCTTCCTCCACTCGACGGCTTGGCGATCATTTTTCTTTCTTTTCTTGTAGACACGCTCCACGCATCTTTTTTAGACAAGCTCCGCGCGTCTTTTTTAAACCAAAATTTGTCAAATTCTTGAGGCCAGGCAAAAAATAGCACCGTAGTCGAAAATTTTTTTGAGAAATGGTTGTTTTTAAGCTGAAAACGCTTAAAAAATGACAATTTTTTGTGAAAAATGTCAAATTTGGAACATTTTTGTTGAAAAAATGTGAAAATTTGGACATTTTTGGGCAGGGAACCCCCTCATTTGGTCAATCTTCGGACGTCCAAGTGATGGATTCCCCCTCATTTTGGGCCGATAGTAAGTGGTTTGGAAGGGGCTCCCCTTGCTCATGTATGATTTGCATCCAAAAGAGTCGTGTTCCCTCCAAACCTGAATACTAGTTACGGCTGCCTGCCCCATCGCTCTTCATTGTTTTTTTACTCCTGAGCTTACTTTTTAGGATCTCGACGAAAAAAGTTTGTATTTTCTAATTTTTCTTCAATAATTTCATCATCTTTCTTAGTAGTAGGAAAATTATTAATAACTCCAATAATGTTCTTACAAGTTTCTTTTACAATATTTGCGTCCATTTAGAAAAAAATTTATTATTTAACAATTTATGAAACAACCCATAGAATATCAGAATGTGTAACCAAATATACGTGATAAAAATCAACATAAAAATTTGCATAAATCTCAAAGATCGCTGATTTGAATATCAATTATTATTTGGAATTATTGTATGGGAAAATTTCACAAAAATATATAGTCCGTCTCCTCCCATAATAAAAAAGGCTCTCACATTTTGTATTGGGTAATTGAAAATTCGATAATTGAGTGCATAAAAAAGAGGGGGAAGTTGGGGGACTTCGCACAACCTATGTTTCAATAATAACAAATTTCAAAACAAAAAGCTTAACAGAAAAAATGACTAAGTCTTAAGGCATAAGCCATAAATCATAAGGCTTAAGGTATAAGGCATAAGCGATTATTTATTTGCTTTAAAGGGGGGGGGTCTTATTCACCTCGGGGACTCCACTTAAAGACCACTTCTCAAATCTCAGGTTTATCCTGGTCATTTTCTACGAGCAACCACAGTTTCTGGCGCCATTTTTTGTGGCGAGTCCGACTTTCGCAAAAATAATATAAGTTTATCCTCAAGAAACCATAGAAAAATTGAAAAAACAACACTTTGTATAAGCAAAAACCGGTCATTTTGTTGTTTAAGGATAAAATATTGTTTTTTCAATTTTTCTATGGTTTCTTGAGGACAAACTTATANTATAAGTTTGTCCTCAAGAAACCATAGAAAAATTGAAAAAACAACACTTTGTATAAGCAAAAACCGGTCATTTTGTTGTTTAAGGATTTTTTTCGCAAAAATAAGATGAAGAAAGTATTTTCACGCGACGGGGATTTGCGCAATCAATTTTCACCCTATTTTTACCCCTAGAAGATCATTTCAAAAAATTTTTTTGGAGAAAGGGCACTAATTTGTAGCCCTTTAAAACAAGCATATTAAATCACTACATAATTTTGTTCCTCAATGAGAAAAATTACCCGGAGTCCCCCTCTTGTACCGACCTTGGTCAAACCTCTCACTGATACTAACAAAAAATTTTTAAAATAGAATAAATAAAAGTATATTATAACATCAATCATAGTTGACAAGCATGTAACAAACGAGCTTTGTTATTCTCATGACCATCCTTCCAATGAAATTTTAGTGCCAAAATCCATTCAAGTACTTCCTTATTTTCCAAAAGAGTTTGAAAAATCAATGGAAACTTACTTTTGTTTTATGCGTGTCGCTTTTCTAATAAATCTTTTAAACATTATAAATTTTTTATTTCATGAAACATAAACGTTTTTTTATGTTTCATGAAGCGTAAACGTTTTTTTTACGTTTCATGAAAATTTTTCAAGATCTAGTTCCTCTTGTTAGCATTTTCTCTAATTTTATTACCAATTTTTATAGAGTTGCAAAAAACCTTAACGTCGCAACGCCGATATCCTGAGCACTTTCATCTTACAAGTGCTTCTCAAAAAAAAATTTCGTCTGGCACACCATGTTGGTTACTATGAAAAAATCGGTTGACAGACAGGTTGACACCGGTTTCATTTCTCTTTTTCGGCTTAGGTTTCTTTTTCGTTAATTTGGGTCTTTTGCGCAGTACCATTCTTTTCGATTTTTGACGTCCCATAGATTTTGCTTGATCTTTAAGTTGCTTTACCCTCTTTTTAAACTGAGCCATTTTTAAAATCTAAAAAATCACTTTTTATTTAAATCAAAAAGGTAGCTACAAAAAATTGTAAATGAAATGTCTTTCTAAAAATAGAACAATTTTAACTGACTCTAATTTTCCTTAGCACATTCTAACATGTTAAAAATCGAATTGGTTTCATATTTTCGCTTCAATACACACCCTTGTTTCCCTGATTCAGGGCCAAGGAAGCATTTTCAAGCTTCGGGAATGCGCGCAATCGATTTTTCGCCTAGGAATTAGTCTAAAAAGTCGGTTTTTAGAAGAGAAATCTAAAATTTTCATATTTTCGCTTCAATACACACCCTTATTTCCCTGATTCAGGGTCAGGGAAGCATTTTCAAGCTTTGGGAATGCGCGCAATCGATTTTTCGCATAAAATTAGGGGTAGTAGGGTCATTTTTGCAAAAATTCAAAAAAATTTTTTTTGGTCGAGATCTGACCCTAAAGTGGTCCCACCCTTTAACATATATAAAAACCTATGAAAAATCGAATTTTTTGAATAGCTCAAAAATTTTCCAGTAACTTTTCAAACTGTGTTTTCAAAAGTTGTTTGTGAGACCCCGTTCTACTATTCTACAATTCGTTTTTTTCATTCTGTCTGTCGACATGGTTCCAACATGGTGTGTGTGGTGCTGGATTCTCCTTAAAGGGGGTCCAGTTTGCAACCAGTTCTCGAAAAAAATTTTTTCTAAAAAAGGTCATTTTTAGGGGTAAAACCATGCGAGAAATCGATTGCGCGCACCGCCGAAGCGTGAAAACGTCATTCTGACCCTGATTCAGGGAGAGGATTGATGTATTGAAGCGAAAATCAAACATTTTCGGAATTTTATGAGAAACCGTCGATTCTTAGGTTTTTCTAGGCGGGGAATCGATTGCGCGCACCCCGAACTGTGAAAACGCTTCTTTGACCCTGATTCAGAGAAGGGATCGGTGTTTTGAAGCGAAAATCAATTTATTTACATATCAATTTATATTACAATCATATTATTATAATCAATTTATATAAGGGGGGGAGGTCCAATTTTCGCTTCAAAACATCGATCCCTTCCCTGAATAGGGTAAAGGAATCGTTTTCAAGGTTCGGGAATGCGCACAATCGATTCCCCGTCTAGAAAAACCTAAGAATCGAGGGTTTTCTCATAAAATTCCGAAAATGTTTGATTTTCGCTTCAATACACCGATCTCCCTGAATCAGGGTCAGGATGACGTTTTCACGCTTCGGCGGTGCGCGCAATCGATTTCTCGCATGATTTTACCCCTAAAAATGACCTTTTTAGAAAATTTTTTTTCGAGAACTGGTCGCAAACTGGACCCCCCTTTAAGTATAAGAATTTTTTTCAAATTTTTGACTAGTGTAACTTGTCGAAAAAAGGATCAAATTTTCATTTTTTAAATCAAATATCATCATTTTTCACCAAAAATTTTAATTATAATTTTTCAGCTTAAAAACATGCATGTTTTTAAATTTCGTAGCAGGAGAAATTTTTTTTGGAAAAAAATTTTGGGTAGAACCTAAACCGGAACCAAACGATTTTTTCGGTTTGGACCATCACTGATCTGATCTGCCTAGGGAGATCATATCTACCGGGCGGATCCCCAATTGCCAGTTAGTGACATAAATCTATGCCACCAACTGGCATTTGCCCATAATTTCTGCGTAGTATGACACTTTTTTCAAAAAAGCTAACCTTAAACATTAAACAAGCGCTACTTAATTTTGTTTACGTTCCAACCCTGATGGTTTTATATCTCAGGCCTAATTATACTAGTCAGATTTCTCAGAACATCTTCATGTTTTCTATGAAGATGTTTTTATCCGCCCCAAAGAATTTTATTTCCGTCATCTTTGTTAAATTAAATATTATCCACATATGTTTTATTTATTAAGTATAAAAGCTATCAAATGCACACTTTATGACAAAAGATATTTGACCGATACTTGGAAATGTTTTCGATATTTTTCAGAAGTTTGGGGAACCCTAATATTTTGTTTTTTTACCATGTTGTGAAAACTAGGCTTATTCCACTCCAAAGAATTTTACTTCCGATATCCGCTACGGCTTTTTTGTGTTGAGTACTTCCGCTGCTTGAATTTTTTCGCTGTGATTTTTGCAAAACTTTTTTTTACTAACTAGATTTTTGATGCACTATTTGTAGAATTTTTTGTTTTATGCTTAAGCAAGATTTTGCTTCCTATCCCATAAAATTCTAAACATGTCTCGATCATAAATTTGCATCTTATTTCACAGACTTTATGTGAAGCGGCAAGTTATTTAGTTCCATTCTGTATATTGCTCCAACGGGACCACAATCACACACATTTGACCTCAAACAAATGCAGTTGTCTAATTTTATAGCATTACATGTTTTTATGTCTTAGTTTTTACAGGGTGGCGCAAAAAAGTGGCCTTTTTTGACATTTTGGGACCTGAAAATTTATTTTTCTAAAAATGACCCCTCGCTAGGGGTAATTTTATGCGGGGAATCGATTGCGCGCATTTCCAATCCAGAAAATGCTTTCCTGACCCTGATTCAGGGAAAAATTGGATTTTTGAAGCGAAAATGGTCATTTTCCTCGTTTTTCGGAAATCACTTTCTAGGGGTAATTTTATGCGAGAAAGCGATTTTGAAATGAGAAATATCATTTTTATGCACACAATCGATTTCTCGCATAAAATTACTCCTAAGGGGGGTCATTTTTAGAAAAATAAATTTTCGGGTCTCAAAATGTAAAAAAGCCACTTTTTTGCGCCACCCTGTAAAATGTTGAATCAAGCTAAGAGATCAAATTTTATGCCGATACTTTTTAAGAAAATTTTCACTTAATTCTTTTTTTGTTGCCGACCCCTGCGGGAGGATGCTTTTTGATTTCAGTATATTTAATTAAAATTTTAGAAAAATGGCAACTTTGGATATTTATGCCAAAATTTTGGCTATCTTAAATGGCCCAATTATTTTGCTAATTTCACTAGTCGGCATAATCCTAAACATGGTGACTATCTATATTCTTTCACTGATAGTTTCTGCACATACTGATATGCCCACGCCATGCACTTCCATAAGATCCAACAATTCAGTAAAATATAAAAATGAAATTTATGAAACGCCGAAAACCACCAGAAAGTTAAATCCACTAGAAGTTAAATTAACTGGTAAAAAGCGTAAGCGTCCAAGAATTTTTATTTATTTTCTTTGGCTGACTGGATGTGATATTTTCTTATTATGCTGTTCTATTTTTAATTTTTCTATACCAACACTTTTATATGATTTGCCGAAGTTGTATATGAAAGCCATACCTTTTTGGTAAATTTTCTAACACACCATATTGTACCCCAAAAATGATGAAAAGAGAGATTTGTTACGACCTTGAATGCGACCCAAAATTACCCCCTCCAAAAAAATCCTGCCTACGGCACTGTTGGGCTCATCTTATAAGGGTTTTTTTATATTTTAAAAATCAATTTCTCGCATTTTTGAACATTGAAAACATTTCCTGGCCTTGAATAAGGCTATTTTCGCTTCAATACACACCTTTTCCCTAAATTAGGGTTGGGGAAGCGTTTTCAAGGTTCTGCAATGTGCAACGATTTTCGTAGAACCTCCCCCCTCCTAAGGGTGTAGTGGAACGTTTACACGAGATTTAACAATACAAAAATTTTAGGTACACCTTATCAAATTCTTCTTTTACCGCAAGTGTATGGCTGATGATTGCACTAATCATAGACCGTTACTGTTCACTCTGCCGCCGTTTCAAGAACATTGTCATTGCCCAACGAATCGAGTCAAAGAAGATCCATATTACCCTTGCAACTATTTCTATCGCCTCCCTTTTTTATAGTCTTCCTAGATTTTTCGAACTTTCTATCGAATATAATAAAAACCATGATGTCTATTTTATAAGTACAACAAGTCTGTTTGACAACTGGATTTATATGATTGTCTACCGGGTCATAGGCAGTTTAATTTTTTACTCTGTTTTGCCTTATATTCTTATTTTTATAATAATTTCAAAATTTTGGATCGTTCTCAAAGTTTCGCTAGAGTCACAACACTCTTTAAATGTAATTCAATCTAAATCAATAAATCCTATTGAGTCCGATAAATTGTTAATCGCTCTTGCAATAAAATTCCTAATTTCTAGATTACCCACGACATTGATTGATATCTATGAAATATTAAAAGGCTCTTATGAGTTTTTCAATTCTTCAATGGCTATGTATTTTGTATATGTTAGCAATTTTTTAGTCATCTTCTCAAGTGCATCGTCTTTTTTCATGTTTTTGATGTTTTCTTCTAGGTTTCAGCAATATGTTTTTAGATTGTGTAAAATATTTAAATAATAAAGATTTATCACGGTGCATTTAGTTTTGTACAAGACACACTGTAACAATATTCCCCTCCTCATAAAATTGGGGGTGGGGTAGGGCGGACAATGAAATAAAAGTACAGCTGCTGGATGCCACTGCCAGCGGTTTTTACGTACACAAAAATTCGCAAAAATCCCGTTTTTTGAACATCCTATAATGTCGGCCAGTAGATGGGTGGGGGGAGGGTGAATATGTACTCATTTTTATCTATATTAGAAACACACCTTCTCAAATAAAAGTATTGTTTTTAAACTTAAAAAGTTCTCCATATCAACACTTTAAAAAATCAAGAAAGCTAGATCAAAATTTTGGAAAATCAACTATTTGATACATCTCCTGATTTAATTTTAAAATAACATATTTTTTATTTCCAAAGAGAATATCTCACATTTAATCGTTGTTTACGTCTTCCATCTTTCGATTAGCATTTTTTGTTAGACCAATAATATGTGTATGTGTGTATATAAGCTTGTGCAGCTGATATTTATGCAGAAAGTTGTTTACGCGATGTTTAAAAAGGACTTTATTTTTCTTTGCTGTTTATTTCTTTGCTTTTTATTTAGTTGCAACTAATATATTTTGCATATTTGCTCCATTTTGTTTTGATTAGTGAGATCTAGCTTTAAAGGTTACCCCCTTTAAAGAAAAATTCTAATTGTTCTCATTACGATTTTTCAACGCAATTGACCAAATTTTCATATATTTTTTAAACCAAATTGTCCAAATTTAACAAAAATTCTCCAGAATGTGCTAATTTAAAATTTTTTTCGAAAAAATCTACTTGATCGCTTTATGTTTTTGCCCAAAATTTTCGAAAAAACAAACATGAGGAAGACTAAGGTAAATTTGGAATTTTTTGGAGGATACGTAGTCTGACTTGACAAGTTTGAGAGGGTACTTTTAACACTATAAAATAGGTATTAAAATTTTTGTAATAACTTATGTTTTATTTAATTTTTTAGATATTATACTCGTTAAAGGGGAAATGTGCGTGTCTGTCTGAAAGGACTAACTTTTTTCCTGCCCTATTTTTTACGGGACCTTGGTTAAACCGTTTAGATTCGTCCAAAAAGTAGGTCTTGACTCTGGAAAAACTCATCTAAGAGGTGTACTGGACCCCTCGCCGGGGGTCTAAAAATTGATTTTTCAAAAAGTGCTTCAAATCGTCTAATTTTTTATACGCGGGGGTTTTCGGGTATGAGGAACATTAATCTGAAGAAATTTTTGACATCAGGGGGTACCCTACGCGAAGGGGGGACCCCAAAAAGTAATACGTACTTTTTTCAAATCCGATCCAATTGTTGCACAAAAAGTACAGCTCGGTATCGGAGAGCACCGTAGGCGCTCCGAGTGCAGCCGGTATAGTAGAGCGCTGCAGTCGTTACCAAGTGCAGCTCGGTAGCGTAGAGCGTAGCAGGCGCTCTCAAGTGCAGATCGGTAGAGTAGAGCGCCATAGGCGCTACCAATTGCTACTCGGTAGTGGAGAGCGCCGCAGGCGCATCTAGGAACATACTTTACTTTTTTTGAAAAAATAGAGTCGTAGGCGCGTTGGCCTAGGAACTAATTATTATCCAATATATTATTTCTAAAAATTGATCTATAACTACAAATAATGTCAGGTAAAAAAATTATATGCCAACAAAATTTTAATTGCAATTTTTATATACAGAAAAATTCACCCCAGTTCAAAAAGCGAATGCCGTTCTTTGGTATGGCATTTGTGGCGACACCAATGTAGTTCAAAGCAAATTTAAGGCCGTTTATGGACATACTGGAGAAAAGCCAGAAGCCCCTAGTGCTATTGAAATTAGAGACTGGTATAAAAACTTTCGGCATATGGGCTTCGTGGATGTTCAAGATGCTGTGATTCATGAAGAAGCTACTGGCGAACATATACCCACAGATGGGCATCATCATTCGAAAATTGGAAATGCAATGTCGGCGGTTATGAACAAGTTGAATACTTGGTTTTTAGATGGACCGAAAATTCGGTCATTTCATTCGAATCATATGGAATTGATTGCGTTGGAGGCAGAAGATATGGAGGAGAGAAAAAAATTTGCCAAGGTAATAGAAAAATACAAATTCCGAGTTTCTTCGAGTTGTCCGACCCCTCTTCATGGGGGGGGGGGGGTTGGCTACATAAATACTGGGTTGATAATCCTAAAAATATCTCATTATAAATTTTTCTATAGGAACAACTCGAACATCTCCATAAATGGGCGCCAATTCTAAAATCCATGTGGTTCACTGGCGAAGCCAAATTCTACATTGATGGACGTGTCGAATGTAACAATTTAGTCTATACAAAAAATCAAAAACCCGAAGACTCCGTCAATTGGCCTCACAGAGTCGTTCGACAATACCAACCCGATCAAGAACCTTATGTAACAGTCTGGGCAGCCATGAATGCTGAACTTTTTATCGGGCCATTCTTTTTTGATGGTGAAATCTCTCCAGAGTCATACAAAAAAACCTTGGAAAATTTTGTCCATGAACTCCGTCAAGTTACATCAAGCCTCGAGCATCCTATTTTTATCCATGATGACTCAAAAGTACACCTCAGTGAAGATGTTACAGCCTATCTTGAACGACAATTCCCACATCACTGGATTGGTACCGGATCGACATATGCCTCTTGGCCACATCACTCACCCGACTTGAGTCCAATCAATTTCTTCTTATGGGGTTATATCAAAGGTCGTATTTACAAAACGCCTATTAAGTTCAATGATTTGGAAGAGCTCAAGCAACGCATTCAAACAGCTTTTAAGAATGTCACTCTGGACTTATTAGAAGAAAGTGTGGAAGAATACAAAGTTCGACTTGAACGAGTGCATAAATCAAAAGGTGATTTGGTTGATGCGACAATTTATGGACAAGAAGTGGATTTTAATCAATTGAACACGTGGAGAATGTATGCTTGGCCGTATGTATAAATTTGTATATATTTTTTTAAAGATGTTAAAGAACCAGTCCAGTAAGTTACAATCATATGAAAAAATGATATATTCGGAAAGATCATGAAAAATGGAGCATTTTTTGTTTTTACGTCATGTTCTGAATCGTTGTAGTTTTCGAGATAATTGCGTTTGAATCTGTTACAAGCTCTTCGTTGTGATACACAACTTTTTTGAATTTTTTGCGGGAAAATCGATTTTTGCTTCGATTTTTTAAATTTTCATAAAATGAACATTGTAATAATTTTTTATAGCTAAATGAGACGAACAATATGACACCAAAATTATCCAATTTGAACATTGTTTTGGGTTATTGAAACGAAAACCCTGATTTATGTTTTTATTTCAATAACCCAAAACAATGTTCAAATTGGATAATTTTGGTGTCATTTTGTTCGTCTTATTTAGCTATAAAAATTTGCTACAATGTTCATTTTATGAAAATTTAAAAATTCGATGCACAAATCGATTTTTCCGCAAAAAATTNTAGCAATTTTTTATAGCTAAATGAGACAAACAAAATGACACAAAAATGATCCAATTTGAACATTGTTTTGGATTATTGAAACGAAAATTCTGATTCATGTTTTCGTTTCAATAACCCAAAACATTGTTCAAATTAGATAATTTAGGTGTCATTTTGTTCGTCTTATTTAGCTATAAAAATTTGCTACAATGTTCATTTTATGAAAATTTAAAAATTCGATGCACAAATCGATTTTTCCGCAAAAAAATTCAAAAAAGTTTGTGTATTACAACGAAGAGCTTGTAACAAATTCAAACGCAATTATCTCGAAAACTACAACGATTCAGAACATGACGTAAAAACAAAAAAATGCTCCATTTTTCATGATCTTTCTGAATATATCATTTTTTATATGATTGTAACTTACTGGGCTGGTCCTTTAAGTTCACACGTATACAAACAGCCCCCAAAATTTTGAACCCTAGTGTCCCCCAAGGGATTTTTTTCAAAAATTTCCCATGGTTCAAAAAATCCCATTCTAAAAATTAACATCTTTTTTGATTTGAGCAATCAAAAAACAACCTGTATATATCTCGAGGCATCGAATCCATTTTGAAATGTTGTTTTTTTTTGCAAATGATTTTTTGCAACAATTTTTTATTTAAAATCTAATCAGATTTACAAATAAATTTATAAATTATTGGTGGTTTCTTTCAATTTGCCGCAGGATTATTTCAATTTGACTGAAGGTAACAACTGTTGTTAAGGCGTATATTTGGTTCTGTTGGTCTAAAATATTTCAATTTTAAGCTAAATTACACAATGCCCAAAAACCGCATTTTTGTAATATTTCTAGCAAATTTTCATATTATTTTCTAGACCCTGAATCAGCTCAAAAGCCTCTACTTTTTGAGTAAGAATAGAAAAAATACCTCCATTAGGTACTGTATGTTCAGTAGTGCTAACATTTTGACTGAAAGACATTTTTTGGGAAATAATTCTTAAAATTCTGCCAAAAAATTCTCTATACGGTTTGATAAAATAAACTGTTGTCACTACATCGGCAATACCATGAAGACTGAAACAGCATATTACAAATAAAGCAGTGTATGATGAATATTTAAATCGACTTGATACCATTATTAAGATAACGATACCAGGAATAAATAGAAAAATTATCATATTCATCGTCTAAACCAAATTTAAATAGGTGGAAATTTTGCCAGTACCCTACTCTCTACTCGACTCATCTCTACCCCTACCATAGTTCTATCTTACCCAAGCCATACTCTTACCTACAGAGCCCTACCCTTAAATTTTTTCGTGTCAATAAACGGATTTTATTGATAATCAGGCAACGAAAAGTTCGTACGAAAAGTACCGTACGAAAAGAATCGTACAAAAAGTTATACTGCCTAACTTGTACTACCCTAGTTCTACTTATCCATACTCCAGCCCTATCCTAGCCTAACATACCCACGGCTGACCAAAATGAGAAAAATGTTACCAAGGAACATTTTGACATGGACAAATGTATAGGATTCCAAGACTCGCACTTTAACGGGGCAGGTTCGACTCCCGGTTCGAATTTTAAATTCTCTGATTTTCATAAAATTTTTTGCACATGTTTAATTTTGTTTGTAGATTATTCTCCCGCTAATTTTTTTCAAGTACAGTCATTTTGATATGTATGGCGCTGGTTCAATCCCTGTCGGCGACTATAAGTTTTTGCTCGTTGCCAAATTGCCTTCAAACTAGCTCAATTTGGTTCAAAATTAATTTTTAAATACCTAATTAATAAAATAGAGATTTTTAATTCGAAGAGACATTTTTTGACACATATAAATCTGATCCTAACTCCATTTGTGGCAGTAAAATTATACCATTCCTAAGGGGTTTGAGCCATTTCCTATGGTTATACAGGCGCCCGGTAAACTGAGTCAAAATTAACTCAGTCAATTCTAAACTGAGTCAATTCTAAACTGAGTCAATTGTAAACTCAGTCAATTCTAAACTCAGTCAATTCTAAACTCAGTCAATTGTAAACTCAGTCAATTCTAAACTCAGTCAATTCTAAACTGAGTCAATTCTAAGCTGAGTCAATTTTATGAAGGAGAGATTTAAAAAAAAATTTTTAATTCAATTGTCAAGGAAAATTGCCTAAATTCGATTTTTCTTCAATGGAATTTTTGGTTTAGAATTTTTTTCACTTAAAATTTTGACTCAGTCTTGACTCGGTTTTGACTCACAAGGGACCGGTCAGAAGTGACGCCTTAGTTTCCCGATGAAAAATATACCATCTTGTAGAGCATACCCGAGTTGATTTTTAAACTGATCGATTTAGCTGCAGAAGGCGTAATATGAGAGAGTTAGAGACGATTTAACATCGAAAAATAGCGTTTTTTAGCGTTTCTGAAGGAAATGGGGGGCTCGAAAAACACCTTTATTGGACTTGTTTTTTCGCAAAAACTTCATATTTCACCGTTTTTGACTATGCCCAACAATTTCTAAGTGTCTTTGGAATGATTTGAAAAAATTTCAAAAAATCGATTTTTTTTACCC
>OZJO01001447.1:0-26799 GCA_900406225.1 Acrobeloides nanus
GCTATTTTTTGGAATTGGTTTAGAATTTGAATTCCCGCCAAAATTGAAAATCAGGGTTTTGGCGGGAATTCAAATTCATCAACAAGTTACTTTTAGCTCAACCTAGGGCAATCTTTGAAAGCTATCTAGTTCTAGGTTTTAGAAGCAATTCAACTAATTCTTTTTGCATAAAATCGGATATATATTCTAGTTTACCGTTTGGGTTTTTTTTCTTGAAAAAAGTCAACTTCGAATTTTTAGGCGATGTGTGTCAAAAATGAGGGTTTTTCAATGTTTCGGGGGATGTAAAAAAATGAAAAAAATTTTTTTTTCATAAAAAAACCCAAACGATGAAATTCAACACTAGTACAAGCTATTACAAAAACAATTATGAAAAAATATTTATCCCACAAAAAGTATATAGCTTTTGAATTTGAAAAGGAGTGGCACACAAAAATCGCGATTTTTGGCTATTTTCGAAAAAGTGATTTTAATATTTTTCTAGTGTTCTTATGACGTTTACTAGCATATTTGAGCATTTTTAAAGAGATTTTGTTGGTGGCACAGATTTTTTTCCCTTTTTTATAGTTTTGAAACACATGTGCCTAAATCGGCTAGCCGATTTAGGATATTCAAGATTCACTAGCCGATTAAGGATCGTCGATCTTGATTCCGTCTATTCTTATAGGCTTAGACTTAACCCTAGGCTTAGGCTTAGACTTAGGCCTAAGCCTAGGCCTAAGATTAAGTCTAGGCCTAAGCCTAAAAGAATAGCCGGAGNCCGGAGATTTAGAATCAAGATCGATGATCCTAAATCGGCTAGCGAATCTTGAATATCCTAAATCGGCTAGCCGATTCAGGATCGGCTGAAATTCAATATCGACTACAACATATACAATAAATAATAATTTTTATACATAAAATTTTCTCTTCTGATTGCACGCAATTTATATCATTTATAAAATTTCAAGTTATTAATAAAAATACTTTGAGATAATATAGCAAACCCATATCAATAAAATAGTCATCACCAATAAAGCACCGAAGAAGAAGATCGAGAAAGTACCGGCTATAATAGGTTCGGGTGTGGACAATAAAAAAGAAGTCGAATTTAACACATACATGTTGACTCCTTTTTCTTTAGAAATATTTTTAACAACTTTTAAAAGCCAAAAAAGAAGATTATGACTAAAACATCTATGTTGCATAAAAAGAACTCATTGGAGCACAAACAAAGTTTTTCTGGCTAACGATCAAAAATTACGAATTAAGTCTATTAATGGGAGTTTGAGAGAAAGAACAAAGACAACTAGAACAGAAAAAAACAATTAATGAAAATTTAGGGAAAAGTCTTGTTTTTTTGTGTAACGTTGAAAAAATCCACAAAATTTTCAATTTCCTATTTTGTTCAAAAAATTGTTTTGATTCTTCGTACTTTTTTTGTGAAATTTTTTGGTGATGAATAAAGAAGGCTTTTTATGATTTGAGATTGACATTCAGATTTATATTATCATAAGCATCGAATACCTGTGTTAATTTATGCTAGACATCTTTTATATATAAGGATAACAACGTTTTCCCGCCATCGGTGTAAGATGTCGGCCTTTGAAAAGCTTTGTTTCGTTTAAGTTTTGAACATTTTAAAAAATCAGGCTAGAAAAAGTCTCTTATTTATATTAGTTTTTCACGTAAGATGCTGATTAATTCAATGTTTTTGGGAAGTTTCTTCTTTGTTTTGTTGCTAGTTTCTTATGCTGAAGGTGAATTCAATTTTTAGAAACTTAAGCACCCCCACCCCAATCAACACCTCAGAAAATGTGCAGGATCACTCCACAACTGGAAAATTGTCCTTTTAAACAATCACTTAAAGCTTGTAAACCATTTCGAAAAAGTTGCGGTTTGTGTTCATGTCAAAATAACGTACCGATATGCACAACTGTAAATGGAACAACTACTTGCGTAATGAAATAGAGCGATTGAATTTTGGTGTTATTCTCTACTTGTTTGTGATTGTTTTATAAAAAATCAAACTAAAATTTGCATAAAAATGGGGTTATAATAATTATTTTTGATCATTTTCAAAATCCTGTTCGCTATTTCGTTCATAAACAACAAAAAAATATGCACTAATTTCGGGTTTATTGATTCGTTGGATGAAAAGATGTTTTTTTGAAGCTGATCAGCTTTCTTAAGTTCATAAAGTTTAAGACTGGTGTATCAACCATATGGTTAGATTTATGAGAGTGTGCTAAAAAACACATCTGGGCAGAAAAGACGACATAACAAAATCGTTTTCTTTAGGCTAGGTCTAGAAAATGGGACGGGCTTGGAAGAATAGCACATAACAAATTGTTATTAATAAAGCTTTGTAAACGATTTTGATTTTTCTTGCAGTAGAACAAAAATTTGTCAGTGAACCAGATTGAAATAGCCTACATAGTCTAGTCAACAATTTAGCTTTATGGTTTTTTAAATAAAAATTATTTGACCTGTATCTTTTTTATAGCAGCGTGTTTTTTAAGCGTCCTAGACCTTCTAAATCAAGAATTTTAGAACCAAGATGACGAATAAATTATTTATTGGTTGCATTTTAGCTGTATTGCTAATTTCAGCATATGTAGAAGGTATATCTAGAGTTTTCTTCCCCCCCCCCCATTTATACAGGATGTTCAAGCATGTGTTCCCTAATAAGAAAACTCGATATCTCAACGCAAAACCCTTATCAAATGCCGTCTTTTGCAACTTTCTAGTCCCATCACCCAATTTTATGGGCATATTTTTTTGAATTTTCAAAGTGGTCTGAGTATTGAAACGAAAATTTGAATAGAATTCCTTAAGGAATTTTTGAAAAATAACACCGATAATCGATAGAACGTGTTGAAAAACGGTAGTACCACAATATTTCCGATTTTCGAAAAATTGAGGTACTACTATTTTTCGGCACGCTCTATCGATTGACGGATGTTATTTTTCAAAAATTCCTTAAAGAATTCAAATTTTCGTTTTAATACTCAGACCAATTTGAAAATTCAAAAAAATATGTTCATAAAACGGGGCGATCGGACTAGAAAGTTGCAAAAGACGGCATTTGATAAGAGTTTTGTGTTTTTGAGATATCGAGCTTTCTTATCGAGAAACTCATGCTTGAACACCCTGTACTTTTATTTTAGCATCTCTGATGAAAACATACATAGCATGTTCTGAGTGCAAGAAAGAATGTGAAGAAAAGCATAATGCAACATTCAATGGCTGTAATCCAATTCCAGCCTTACCTGGATTGAAAAACGAATGCGGAGTGGGTGTTGAGTGNAAGAATGTGAAGAAAAGCATAATGCAACATTCAATGGCTGTAATCCAATTCCAGCCTTACCTGGATTGAAAAACGAATGCGGAGTGGGTGTTGAGTGCGGTATCTGTGAATGTGCTGATAACACACCGAAATGCACAACCGAAAATGGTCAAACTACATGTATTGGAAAATGAAATGGCTTTAACATGTTTAATAATCTATGCAATTTTATTCAATAATAAAAGATAGCTTTAATTTTGTAGTCTTAAAGTTTATGTAGTAAAGTTCAATCCTATTGTTGAGATTTGTTTCAGATCCCTAGTACAGGGTGCAGCAAAAGTTCCCGTAATTTTTTGAATTACTGCATATAGTATTTTGACCATAACTCTTTAACCAACAAAAAATGTACATTCATTTCGAGATTATTTATTCGTTGGATGGAAAGAAGCTTTTTTTGAAGCTGATCGGCTGTCTTAAGTTTATGAGGTTCAAGACTAGTGCATAAACCATATGGGTGTGCTAAAAAACACCGCTGAACAGAAAAGACGACATAACAAAATCGTTTTCTTTAGGCTAGGTCTAGAAAATGGAACGGGCTTGGAAAAATAGCAGTTGTTATAAATCTTTGTAAACGGTTTTGATTTTTTCGCAGAGAACAAAAATTTGTCAGTGAACCAGGTTGAACTAGCCTACATAGTCTATTCAACAATTTAGCTTTATGGGTTTTTAAATAAAAATTATTTGACCTGTATCTTTTTTTTGCAGCCGCGTGTTTTTTAAAGCTAGACCTTAAATCAAGAATTTTAGAACCAAGATGTCGAATAAATTATTTATTGGTTGCATTTTAGCTGTATTGCTAATTTCAGCATATGTCGAAGGTATATCTAGAGTTTTCTCCCCCCCCCATTTATCGAAGGTGTTCAAGCATGAGTTCCCTAATAAGAAAGCTTGATATCTCAAAAACGCAAAACCCTTATCAAATGCCGTCTTTTGCAACTTCCTATCCCATCACACATATTTTTTTGAATCTTCAAATTGGTCTGAGTATTGAAACGAAAATTTGAATAGAATTACTTTAGGAATTTTTGAAAAACAACACCGCTAATCGATAGAACGTATTGAATAACGGTAGTACCACAATTTTCGTGAAAATCAGAGATACCCTTTTCGAGAAAATTCAATTCAAAGTTTGCTAAAAATGGCCAAAATTTGCATCTTTATCGTTAATTTATGCAATTCTCGGCTATTTTTAGCAAACTTTGAATTGAATTTTCTCGAAGAGTGTATCTCCGATTTTCGAAAAATTAAGATACTACTGTTTTTCGGCACGCTCTATCGATTGGCGGTGTTATTTTTCAAAAATTCCTTAAAGAATTCAAATTTTCGTTTCAATACTCAGACCACTTTGAAAATTCAAAAAAATATGTCCATAAAACGGGGCGATCGGACTAGAAAGTTGCAAAAGACGGCATTTGATAAGAGTTTTGTCTTTTTGAGATATTGAGCTTGAACATCCTGTACTTTTATTTTAGCAGCTGTGATGCATACATACATAGCATGTTCTAAGTGCGAGAAAGAATGTGAAAAAGGGCGTCATCGTGGAAATCAGAGAGATATTTACAGATATCGTTATACAAGTAGCTGTCGTTCAATTCCAGCCTTACCTGGATTGAAAAACAAATGCGGAGTGGGTGTTGAATGTGGTTACTGTCAATGTACTGCTAACTATGAGAGATGCAGAACCGTAAATGGTCAAACTACATGTGAATTTATTGGAAAATGAAATGGCTTTAACATGTTTAATAATCTATGCAATTTTATTCAATAATAAAAGATAGCTTTAGTTTTGTAGTCTTAAAGTTTACGTAATAAAGTTCAATCCTATTGTTGAGTTTTTTTCTTCAGATTCCTAGTACAGGGTGCGGCGAAAGTTCCCGTGATTTTTTGAATTATTGTATATAGTATTTTGACCATAACTCTTTAACCTTACATCCAATTCCGATGATCTTGGTGTCTTTAGATAGCTTGAATTTACAGCTATCCAATGACACCAAGATCATCGGAATTGGATGTAAGGTTAAAGAATTATGGTCAAAATATTATATGCAGTAATTCAACAAATCACAGGAACTTTTGCCGCACCCTGTAGTTGGATGAATTTTGAAAAATGGGCATTTTGAGAAAACAAAATTCATGTACAGGGTGAGTCAAAAGTCCTCTACCATTCGTTTAAAGGGTGAGTCAAAAGTCATCTACCATCGATGGTAGATGACTTGTGACTCACCCTTTAAACGAATGGTAGAGGACTTTTGATTCACCCTGTACAGTCAACTCTCGATTTAACGTATTTCCCGTATAAAATTACCTCATAGGATCATTTTGAGAAAATTTTGAAAAATAAATTTTTCGATTTTAGACCACGTTCAATGGGGTGGGGACCCCCTTCCCTCCTCCACCTTACCGACCTATGAAAATTACCTGAGAGGCCATTTCCAGACGATGAAAAAATTTTTTCGAAAAATTTCACGTTCAGTGGGATATCTAATCGATATTAGTTCTAGATGTTCAATTAAAAAAAAAGCAAGAAATTTGGAAAACTCAAAAATATACCCCATTGACTATCATATAATTTATTCAAGAGTAATTCTTTTAATTAAAAAAGGAAACTCGCTTTAAACATCAACACACCTATTTGACCTAATTTTACCTAGTTAGTTAGACACAATAGATCTCGTTTCTTGACACCGTTTCCTGTTTATAAAAACAAAGAAACCGCATACACATAAGGTCATAGCTTTACCAACAAGTGGAACAAACCTGTTCGCACAAACTCGTTTTCAACAACATTTCCAGCTTGTTTTCACACAAAGGACATATCTTTTCTTCCTCTCAAGGCTTCACCTATATAAGCACCAAAAATAACACAAGAAATAGGTACCCAAGGTTGTTCGACCCCAATATAGCCCAGCATGGAGGACCATAGACATAAAGCCTATAGGTTTGTTACCTACTCGGCAATTACTTTTTCGGTAGTATCAGTGCTGGCTGTAGCTGTAACGCTGCCTCTAGTTTATAACTATGTGCAAAATATTAAGAGGCAAATTAATAATGAAGTTATTTTTTGCAAGGTAAGAAATAGTTTTGTATCCTCTGTCCAAACATTTTTGCTCAAAATTCGAATTTTTTCAAATTTTAGGACTTAAAAATTTATTTTTAGGCATAAAATTGAATTTTAATATTTTATAACCGAAATAACCAATTTGTGAGACGAAAAAATTGTAAAATTTTAGGGGTCTGCCAAAGACATCTGGTCCGAAATCTCTCATGTTAAAGACCTACACAACCGTACTGCTCGTGGTGTAAGTGGTGGCGGAGGAGGAGGCTACTCAGGTGGTGGTGGAGGCGGCGGTTATTCTGGTGGCGGAGGTCAAGCTGCTGGCGGTGGAGGTGGCGGATACTCTGGCGGCGGAGGTCAAGCTGCTGGCGGTGGAGGTGGCGGATACTCTGGCGGCGGTGGTGGTGGCGGAGGAGGTTATGCCCAAGGTGTTACTGGAGGACAACAAACTGGTGGCTGCTCTCATTGTTGCAATCCTGGACCTCCCGGACCACCTGGTCAACCTGGACAACCTGGATCGTAAAAATTTTCTCTCTTTTTTATTTTACACAAAATTTTTAGACCTGGAAACCCTGGAGCCCCTGGAGGACCTGGAAATCCTGGCGGCTCAAATGCTGCACCATGTGCACCAATTGCTCCACCACCATGCCAACCATGTGGTTCTGGACCACCTGGACCACCTGGCCCACCTGGTGGACCCGGACAAGCTGGACAACCTGGACCACCTGGACAAGGAGGTGGTGCCACACCACCAGGACCACCTGGACCAAAAGGTAAAATTTGAATTTATACCGCAAACATAAAAATTTTCAGGACCACCTGGACAACCCGGAGAATCTGGCCAACCTGGAGGCCCTGGACAAGACGGACAACCCGCTCAATCCACTCCAGTTGCACCTGGACCCCCAGGACCACCTGGTGATGCTGGACCACCCGGTCCACTCGGCCAACCTGGTGCTCCCGGTCAAGGCGCTGGACCAGGACCAGCCGGACCCAAAGGACCACCTGGCCCACCCGGACCCGCTGGCAACCCCGGAAATGATGGTGGACCTGGTAAAGATGGAGTATCTGGACAAGGTGGAGAACAAGGAATTTGCCCGAAATATTGTGCTGCCGATGGTGGTATCTTCTTTGAAGATGGAACTCGTCGTTAATTTTTATCTTGTTTTGTTTTATTTTTGTCATTTTTGTTCGGGTTAAAAATCCACATGACAATAAAAATTTTTTATATGACCTTGACTAGACAGCTGAAAAATCGAAAAAGAAGTACGAAATGAAAATTAGCGTAACTGGCGCCAAAATGGGGATTCCAAAACTATTTACAACTGATCGAAGGACAAAAACATTAGACTTTCGTTATGTAATGGCAATATTGCCGCACCCGTTTTCTTTTTTTTCGAAAAATGTGTCTTTATTGAACCTTGTGTTTAAAAAAAGTGCTGGTTCCATCAAACCAGCAGTGACGTTCGAATTAATTTCTTTATCACATGGTGTCCCCAAAAGAGGAAGTTTGAGATTTTTGAGTGATTTTTCAATTTTTTAATTTTCATCAAAATAAACTTATAAGGGGTTTTTCTATGAAGGAATCAATTGTGCACATTTCCGAACCTTGAAAATGCTTCCTTGACCATGTTCAGGGAAGAGATTTGTGCATTGAAGCGAAAATAGGCTAATACAGGGCCAGGGAAGCGTTTATTAAAGTCTGGCAATGTGCACAATCGATTTCTCGCATAGAAAAACTTGCTGTAGGGTTATTTTGCTGAAAATTAAAAAATTTTGAAACAATAAAAAATTGACTTTTTTTGACACCCTGTAATTAAAAACTCGATGTGATTTTGAAAAAAATTAAAGGGGGTAACAATCGGAGCCCGGTCTCCGAAAAATTTTTTTGAAAATTCTTGTAAAAAATACATTCATCGAGGTAATTTTATGCGGGAAATCGATTCCGCGCATTCCCAAGGCATGAAAACGCTTCCTTGACCCTGATTCAGAGAATGGGGTGGGTGTATTGAAGCGAAAATCAAATATTTTCGGATTTTTATAAGAAAACCGTCGATTCTTAGGTTTTTCTAGGCGGGGAATCGATTGCGCGCACTCCCGAACCGTGAAAGCGCTTCCTTGACCATGTTTCAGGGGCTGTAAATGCTTCCTTTAGCGATTTTATTCAAAATTTTGGATTTTTTCAATACGCCGATCCCTTCCTTGAATGAGGGCCAATATAGCGCTTTCACGGTTCGGGAGTGCGTACAATCGATTCTCCGCCTAAGAACACCTAAGAATCGACGGTTTCTCATAAAAATCCGAAAATGTTTAATTTTCGCTTCAATACACCCTCCCCATTCCCTGAATCAGGGTCAAGGAAGCGTTTTCATGCTTCGGGAATGAGCGGAATCGATTTTTCGCATAAAATTACCCCTAGGAATGTATTTTTTTAAAAATTAAAAAAATTTTCGGACAACAGGCTCCGATTGTTACCCCCTTTAATGGCAAATTTTAGATTTTAAAAAGATGTTAGCTAACGTAAATATTTGTTCCGTTTTCCTAATTGTAATTGCTAATATTATATTAATAGAAGGTATAGTCCGTTTCACGAGAGAAAAAAAGTTGCCGCTCCATAGTCAGGGTTGCCACATGCAAACCTTGAAAATATGGTAAAATACGGCCAAAATGACTAAAAATATGGCAAAAACATGACAAAATTTTTAAAAATATGGCATATGCCATATTTTTCAATGCCAAATTACTATGAAAAGTATGGCAAAAGTCTGAAATTCCATATAAATGTGGCAACCCTGTCCATAGTGCAGTGTATAAGGAAGCCGACCGTCCGATCTGGCAAGTTAAGCAACATTGCGACCGCTAGGTGTCAAGTCTGCTGATTTTTCAGTATCAAATCTGATTTTTGAGATGCGAAATTCTGTCAAATTTATAAGAAATATAATGAAAAATTAGCATTTTCTGATTTTTGCTCCTAAATTTAATTTTTGAAGTCAGATTTTCTGAATTTGAAAAAATGTTCTTACATCCCTGGGTAAAATTTTTGGTTTTAAAGAGTTTTTTTTATTTTCAAAGAGTAAAAAATTGATGTCTTCTGAAAATCAAAATTTTTTTGAAAATCAAAAGTTTTACTCTAGCAGAATCGAACCTGCGGGTCCAACGTAGCTTAACTTGCTAGATCGAACGGTTGACTTCCTTATCCACTGCACTATGGAGCGCCAACTTTTTTCCCGCTCTTTTTGTGGAACTTACTATGATTGAATTTAGCCTCAGTAATGCACATGTTTGTTTCATGTAATAACTGTAAAATGGAATGCGAGAAGCAAGATCTAGCGTTTCGATATTGTTCGGATATCCCAGCAGATATGGAAAATGAGTCTATAGAAGCCTGCCAACCATCTCCCAGTGATTGTGGCTTGTGTTCATGTGCCGCAACCACAACAATATGTACTAATGATACAGAAACTGGTAGTCTGAGTTGTGTCCTTGGCAGAAAATAGCGAAATATAAAACCATAGGAACAAAAATTGAGCCAACTGTAAAATTTTTCAAAAAGTTGAGTGCAATTTTCTGGACAAGGCCTACAAGAACCGCTATATGTTCATTTTTTTGATTTTGTAGATCTTGTCCAAAAAGGCCTGTTGGATTCTTTTGGCACTTTTTACAGGGGGTTTAAAATTTTTCTTATGCCTATGTATAGTAATTGTGTTATTAGTTTATTTGTTAAATAAATAAAAGTTATTCCGTTCTGTTTATGCATGAAAAGGGTAATATAAGAGCAGTGATACAGAAATGCCCCCTCCTTCGCAAAAGATTCGTGTTTACTCCTTTACCCACTTGCAAATTTTTGGAAAATATGGATCCATTTGCTCAGGTATGACAAGGGGTGCCACAAAAGTCCCCCATCCCGTGGGGCAGGAGTATTAGATCTGATAATCCTGCGCAAATGTGTGAGCGCAAAAGTCCCCGAGGTGGGGACTTTTGCGCTCTCACATTGTGCAACGCACCTGACTTTTAAGCACCCGATTTTTGCGTCCTGACATTTGCGTCCCCAAAATTTGTGCCCTACATTTGCGCTTTATAATTGCGAAACGACATTTGCGCCCCTAAATATGCGCGCTAATAATTGCGACCCGATATTTGCGCCTCAACACATCCGACTTGTTTCCGTTTTAAAAATTTTCGACCTTGTTTGAAAGATATTTTACAAGTCGGGTGCGCAAATGTCGGGGCGCAATTATTAGTGCATATGTTGGGGGCGCAAATGTCGTTACGCAATTATAGAGCGCAAATGTCGGAGCGCTAATGTATGAGGCGCAAATATCGGGGCGCAAATGTGAAAGTGCAAATGTCAGGCGCGCATATGTGAGAGCGCAAAAGTCCCCCGACCGCTCCACGTAGATAAGCCCAAAAATGATTCCTCCAAGCATTAGCAACTTTTTTCAAATTTTATCAATAAAATATTTTATTAGCTTACTTTAATAGCAATCATTTAAACTTTGTTCACAAAAATAATATTTATTTTACGGCTTGCTGCTGTCAAACTCTTTTTTTGATATGATTATTAGTAGTTTATCCTAGAAATCGTTGTCAGCTGTCAATTTTTTGCATATGTTTCAATTGCGTCGGTGTAGCGTCGAGACATCATCTCCCAAAGTTGACAACTTTTCTTTAGTTCGTTTTTTATTTTCCGGGAGGGATGAAATTTCATATGTAGAATTGTAATCTCTTCTGATGCTTGTTGTGCTTGATCTTTTTAGTTAGTCCATGGATCAAGCATGGTTTGCTTCACTTTTATAGGTACTTAAAAAATTATTATGAACATTTATGGTTTAACAAAATTTAGTGACAATCCTTTTGTTTTTATGTAAATTTAACAGTTGTGCTGGAAGCAAATATGCATATCAATTATATGAAGATCTCATGTATTTTTATAATAAAAATATCAGACCGGTGAAGAATACGAGTGAGCCATTGAGAGTGAAATTTGGGGCCTCATTGATCAGGATCATCGATGTGGTGAGAGTTTTTGACAGCTGAGGTTTTTACATGATCTTGATATTTTTAGGATGAATATAATCAAGTGCTAACAACAAATTTATGGTTGGAAATGGTAAGGTCGTAGGAAATTTTTTGATCGCTTTTACAGGATGATTAAAAAAAGAAGAATTTTGTGATTTTTACATGAACTTTGGGACACAAAATTTTTTTCACTATTAGTGGGGGAGTAATACAAAAATGGAGAGGGGTAACTCAAAAATGGGGGTAACTCAAAATGAACAAGTTTCCCCAGAACAATTTCTCCCAGCGAACACATGGAGCAATTCCCCCGGGGTAGGGATGTTACATGCCAAAATAGAAAAAGTGACCAAAACGTGGTATTTTTTTGGTTGAAAATCGAACTTTTTGCTCAAAATTTGAATCTTTCTCAAAATTGAATTTTCCTCAAAAATCGAATTTTGGTTGAAAATTTGAATTTTTTTGCTAAAAAATCAAATTTTTTGCTCAAAATTTATTGAAATTATTGGTCCGTATGAATTTGATCTTGTCTTTAAAAAACGTCGAACAANATTTGGATTTTTTTGCTCAAAAATCAAATTTTTTGCTCAAAATTTATTGAAATTATTGGTCCGTATGAATTTGATCTTGTCTTTAAAAAACGTCGAACAACGGGGCAAAAAGTCCAAAAACGTGGCAAATGCCACGTTTTCGTGGCAATGTAACATCCCTACCCCGGGGTCAATTTTTCATGGGGGGAGGGCTCTTTTTTCCACCGGGGGGGGGGGCAATTGCTTCCCAGTGGCTCATTGTTTCCCTGAACAAATGCCCCCAACTTTAGGGCAAAAATTGGGACAATTTTTGTGATGGTTTAGTGTAAAAAACCCTTTTAATTAAAATACTATATCCTTCCTAGTTTTATTCCTTTCAAACTACACATCATACTAAACCTAAAAATCAAAAATGAACACGATGCATCTTTCACTCTTAAGCGGAGAACCGGTTTCTAGGTCATCTCCGCAAAAAATATTAAACAATATCCTCGGGGCATTTTTCATGCTAAAACAATAATAAACTCTTTTTGCAAAATCATAAAAAGCATTCAGCCTCCAGGAGATGATAGCTACTCAAATTTAAGATTTTTAGTAACAATGCCAAAAATTTCAACAAATCCGAATCGATAAAACAGAGTGTATTCAACTTTTCATTTTTTAGCATTGGAACGATTACAAGCTGAGCTGGGATCCTTCAAAATACGATGGTCTCAAGAAAATTAATCTACCAGCAAACAAAATTTGGGTCCCGGATATTTTGCTTTATAATAAGTAAATTTTCCACAAAAAATTATCAATCTTATAAAACCATATGTAGCGCCGATGGTGAACCTCATGCATCAACCACTAAAAATGACGCAATTGTTTATTATACTGGCTTGGTAATATGGAAGCCACCAAGCATTTATAAATCATTTTGTTCGGTAAGAAGTAGAGAGCGTAACAATCAGATCTCTGCCCGACCTCAGATCGAAACCAAGTGGCCCAGGCTAGGGGTGTGCAATAACAAGACAATATGATAGGACAAGAGGAAAACAACCTTTATTCAGCAAAGAGGAACTTTTGGATAAAAATTTTGATTCCCTTCTCCCAATTTTGGGTGGGGTAATAAATTTATTTTTATCCCCTCTAGGTTTGTGGAAAAATTTCATAAATATAGACTGGTTCTGTTTAGATAGACATAGAATATTTCCCATACGACAGTCAACTGTGTCCTATGAAATTTGGTGGTTGGAGCTATAACGGCTTTCTTATTGATGTTAGACAGCTACCGGTATAAAATGAAATTTAAAAAAACTTTTTTTTCAAAATTCAATTTTTCTAGTCAAGACCAGATTCCGTCATAGAAAATAGGAAAGATCCTGATGGGAAAGAGTACAAATTTATGCAACAAGGAATGGATTTGTCTTATTTTCAAAAGTAAGTCTTATGTAATAGGTTACTATCACAGAATTTTGAAAAATGTCACCTTGCTCACCTATACCCGATGTTTTTTCATCTATAGCTTATGTTAGGTTACTGCCAAGCCCTCTAATTGAAACCCCATTAACAGATTTAGCAAAAAATGTTTATTCTTCGATTTTAGAAGCCTGGAATGGGATGTCATGGAGCTAACTAGCAAGCGCCACGAACAACTATACCCAGGCTGTTGCGGTCAAGACATGTATATTGATATAACTTTTGAAATTTCACTTTTACGAAAATCTTTGATCTATACCGTAAATCTCGTGATTCCATGCATGTTAAACGGTATTGCTTTTGGTCTCCAAACAATTGTCCACAATAAAATTTCAGCGATTTTATCCACATTCGTATTCTATATCCCAGCAATGGATCTTAAGATTACATTTTCAATCTCAATCCTTATTACATTAACTGTATTTTACTTGATCTTGAATGAGATGATTCCACCCACTTCATTAGTGTTACCTTTGATAGGAAAATATTTGCTATTTACAATGTTCTTGGCTACCGCCTCAATTTTGTTTTCTGTAGTGGTGATCAATGTTTATAGGAGGTAAAGTGTAACTTTAAGCATGAAAAGGGTGCTCTCATAATCTTGTCTAGAGCTGGGAAACCGAAACCGCATGTTTAAAAAACGAAATCGAACCGAAAGAATAAAACCGAAAGTTTAAGAGACGCTTTCTTGACAACTCGAAGGCCCAGGGACTAGCGTCAAACACTTCGAGGAAGCTCCAAATTGGACCTCCCAATTTTTTGTATATGCAAAACAAATCGACTCTCACCGGAACCGAACCATCAACCAATATGCGATGAGCTGAAACATGAGCTATGAACACATCGAGTTAGTTGTAAAAAACAAATTGTTTATGTATAATCCCTACAAAATTAAAAAACTTATTTGCTCGAAGACAAAGCCTTGTCTAGTAAAAATTCGATCACTTTTAATTGACATGTGGGTATGCTCTACAAAGTTAGCCCAGGTTGGAAAATTTGTGCATATGACAGCTCCGTGACGTCCCTTGTCAGAACACTAATTTTTATTTTTTAGAAATAGTTTCTCTCAACCAATGCCTTTTTGGATGCGCAAACTTTTCCTATACAAACTTCCATATTATCTCAAAATGAAACCTTTAACGAATGATGAAATTGCCGTTGAGCGAAAAGAAAGTTCAATTTCCAGAGCAGCAAGCCCGACTTCGAGTTGTGCTGGCAGCATGATATCCGGTAAATGAACTATCGTTATGTATCAGAATGCTATTATTTAGATACAATTCCATTATTACCAAGAAGCCGCAGAGCCAGCCCCTTGATTTACTCTGTATATAGCTTGATGGATAGCGAGCTTAGATTATCAAATTTAGCATTACAGTATGGCATGCATCCATATCTTTTTAGAAGAATTATCGATAACATTGCTTTTATTCACGAACATTTTCGAATATTAAACGAGGAGCGAAAAGTAAGATTTGGTACTAGCGCGCATTCATGAGGCGTGAAAATGCTTCCCTTATTCGGATTTAGGGTCAAGAAGTTGGTGTATTGAAGCAAAAATCGAAAAAATCACACACAGGATTTTCTTCACAAGGATTTTTTGCATTAATAAAAGTTGCCTGAATTTCAATAAAATCGTGTTTATTGAAACGGTTGGCAAAAAATCTGTAAAACATGTGAGAAAAAAAATTCAAAAATTTGCTGAAGATCCTTGCGCGGAAGATTCCGTACGGAAGATCCTTTGCGGTCAATTCCTTAAAAAATTGTGCGGTGCATTCATTCCTATTGCCGATTTAAAATTGTCAAAAAATTTTTTATAGTTTGGTGACGTTCATGTATCTCGGGGGGGGGGGAACTCGAAAATTGTCTTGATATTCTACTGCCTAAAGAAAGCACCAACGTTAATGGTTAGCCATTATCTTCTGCTTAATTTTTAATATTTTAGATATCTAGAGAATGGTCATACATGGCAACTGTGATGGACCGTTGCTTATTGATCATCTTTGCGATACTCAACTTTTTGGGCACTATTATTATTTTCTTTCAAGCACCTTCTTGGTATGATACTCGAGTGGCCATGGATGTAACAACGCCTATGAAGCCGCTAAGCGGTGATGCTTTTGATATTTGATTATTAATATGGGAAAACATTTACTTGCTCGAAAAAATTCGTTTTTTTCACAAAAAATAATTTAAAAAATCATGAAAAATGGTATATAAAAAATTATTTTTCGTGCAAAAAGCGGATTTTTTCGCGCAATACAAATATTTCCCCTTAATTTATTTCAAAAGTTAAATAAATACAGAGATTCTTAAAATCGATTGTACATATTGCCAAAGCATGAAAATGATTCACTAACTCTGGAAGGATATAGGTGTAATAAAGTAAAACTTAACTATGTAATATGGTTTTATAGCAAGTTTCTTTGTGGTTGTGCAGGACGAGCATGTTTTTGGTTTCTTCTAAAACGTGACCATGAATTGGCTTGAACTTTACGGCCTCCTTGATCTTTTTGACCATTTTGATCTTCTCTGCCCTTTCTATAAGGCCATGTAAAAATATGAAAAAATCGTAGCATTTTAGACAAATATCAACTATTTCAATTTATGTCTAAAAGTATGCAAGTTATTCCTTTTTCTAGTTGAAACAAATCAATAATATAAAAATTCTTATAAAACTAGTATACTGTGAAAAATCCTAAAAAATATAGAAGGTGATTAAAAAAGTAGGATTTTGTGATTTTTACATGAATTTGAGACCCGAAAATTTAAAATGTTTTTCAAAAAATGATCCCTCTAGAGGTGATTTTATGCGTATAATCGATTGCGCGCATTCCTGAAGCGCTAATACCAGTGGCGCAATGAGGAAAAAGCGCATTTTTCTAACTGTTGCATTTTATTAGGTTGGTGCATAATTATCAAGCGTTTTTAAAAGCGCGCTAAAATTTTTATTATTTGGCATTTTGTTATCGTTTATTTTATTTCATCGTTTTGTTTATTTCATAAGCTATCAATATGCGTACTCCCGATCACATTAAGCTTCTATATTATGCTTAATCACTACGAAAAGGATGGACTGCTGCTCAATCGTTTCGTGATCTCACAAACACTTATAGCGAATGAACAATCGGCGAAAGTACAGTCCGAACTTGGTTTGCTCGATTCAAATCCGGCGACAAGGATGTGAGGACAAAGAAGGAAGGGGCAGGCCTTCAGAACTTGACGATAATGCACTATTAGAGGCCGTAGAGCAAGACGAAAGTTACACCACCAGAATGCTTGGAGAGGAGTTTGGGGTCGACCAATCAACCATTGTTCGACATCTTCTACAACTTGGAAAAGTTTGTCGTTTCCATTAAGTTCGCCTAATCAATAACTGTCTTTAGGTATGGAAATTGTGTGGCTGGGTGCCTCATGAACTCACAAACAAGAACAAACAGGATCGAGTTTTCGAGTGAAGGATCACGATAAAACCTGCATAAAAATAAACTACATCGTCGATTCTACTAAATTGACGTAAATTTGCAGAGAAAACGGAAAATTAAGCTAAATTGCCGTTTAAAATGCCAAGATTTTCGCTTCAATACACCGATTCCTTCCCTGAATAAGGGTATAGGAAGCGTTTTCATAATTTGGGAGTGCACGGATCAATTTTTTAGCTATTTTTTACCCTGTATACACTATAGAATCTGAAAGACTTTTTAGGAAAAAACGCAACGCGGAGTTGCGGGAAAAAACGGGCTAAGCTTCAAATTTTTTCTCATTGAAACACATGTGCGCATAAAATTACCTCTAGTGGGATCATTTTGTTAAGAAAAAAATATTCGGGTCCCAAATTCATGTATAAATTACAAAATTCTACTTTTTTGAATCATCCTATAATTAAAAATTGCATAAAAATAACTAAAGACAAGAAACGAATGACGTGCATTAAAGCCGAAAATATCATCTAGAATGTTCATCGCCACAAGCTTGTGCCAGTCCTCTTACTATGCTCAGGAAATATTGCCGCCGCTATTCCTCTAATTTCTTTCTTTATCGTTTACTAGTAGCACATGATATTTCGAAATGCAGGGCAAAAACAAGCTAAGCTTCAAATTTTTTTTCTCATTGAAACACATGTGCGCATAAAATTACCCCTAGAGGGGTCGTTTTTTTAAAGGGGGGGGGGTAAACTTTGCAGCAGCACTTTTGAGAAAAAAAAATTTTTTTTAATTTTTGTAAAAATGACTTTTCTAGGGGTAATTTTATGCGAGAAATCGATTGCGCGCATCGAAAAATTCTGAAAAAATTTTTCGGAGGTCAAAAACCCCCAAAAATATTTTTTTGGGGTTAAAACTTATAACCCCTAATTTTGACGCATTTTTTTCAATTTTTTGACCCCCGAAAAATTTTATCAGAATTTTTCGATGCGCGCAATCGATTTCTCGCATAAAATTAGCCCTAGAAACATGTTTTTTCAAAAAAAATTTTCACCGAGAATAAGTGGTAAAAGATACCAGTTACAAAGAAATTTTACAAGGCCAAATTCTGTGGGAAGGAGTTACAGCGACTTTTTTACAGGGCGCAGTTACATATATGAAAAGTATGTCACGCAGTTACAACTATTTGATGAATTTGTAAAATTTAATTTGTAAATGTTAGTTGTAAATGCTTCCTGTAATTGAATTTGCTTTGTTTTGCAGTTACAGGAAGCATTTAGTTGTAACTGCGTGACATATTTTTCATGTATGTAACTGCATGCCTGTAACTGCGCCCTGTAAAAAAGTCGCTGTAACTCCTTCCCACAGAATTTGGCCTTGTAAAATTTCTTTGTAACTGGCATATACCTGCCGTAAAAGTCACCCCCCCCCTCCCTTTAAGCTGACCGAAATATTACCTTACCAAGTTTTTGGGTCAAAAAATTTGAAAAAATTGCTCCAGAAAAAATTTTATCGTAATAAAAAACTAATTTTTTTTATTCAAATCTTTCACTTTAACCCTATATAACATAGCATCTATTAATAAGGTTTCTAATGGAGTGTTATGATGCAGCTGTATGAGTTCTGGGCCAAATGCATCAAAACCCTAAAAATTTTAGATGTTAACATTTGTTGAAAATTGTTTAAACTTTTTACCTGGGAAATATTGTGCACATACCAATCTCGAGCAAACCCACTATAAATTTCGTGAAAACTATATGGCAAAAATCTATGATACCCGTTTGAGTCAACTGATGCTCCTGGGGTTATGTTTAGCTTGTTGAGACAACTAAACAAAGTACATTTGAACCAAAAAATGATGTTAAAAAACTTGCGTTGCTACTCCAAGATCTTCATAATCAGCATTTGGGCAAAACTTTGGGTCTTTATCTAGAGCTTCAACGAGCTTTTTTAATGTACCTCGACTAAAAACATATCCTGCTCCACTGTTAAATCCTTTGGGCTAAATTTTTTAAAAATAAAAATAAATGAACATTGTTACCAAATATGGTTTGAACCAAGTCCCGAAATAGTGTGGCTCATCTGGGTTGTAATTTCTTAAAAATGAGCGTAAGTTTTCAACGACTAGATACCCGTCATCTTCACCCTAAAAAAAGTAAATATAAATAAGGCTCGATTGCACGGTAGAAGCAGGGGCAAGGACATTGCAAAGTAAAGACAAAGACAGATAATACAAAGTGGTGCTGGGTAGGGTAACACGTGTAGGCTAGAGACTTACTTTATAATACCAATCATAATCTTTAGAAATATTTTTATACACATATGGCCAGGCTAACATTGTTTTATTATGCGAGTTCAAATAAACATTTGGGAGATTCTTCCATATGGGCAAATGAGGAATCGAGGTATCATTTATTTTATCATTAGTAAAAAATAATCCATAATCACATCTGGGAAGCCATGTTTTGTTTACTACAGGCACCTAAATTTTAGAAATTCACATAAATTTTTCCAATTTTACTCGATCATGGTGGTGTCCAGTTGAAGTGAACACCCAACAAAATAGTTCTTTGTCATTTATATAACCACTAGAATGTTGAATATAAGAATTTTTTGAGTTATCTACAAATAAATTTTGACTAACAGAGGGTAGTTAAAGCAGCTGGAAAAATTTATAGACATAGGCAACAAACATAAGAATAAGATTACAATGGGTATAGTTGCAAACATACGTCCAAAATGACACTCCCTTTTTCTTCGCTTATTTTTTTAACAAATTGAAAATTGTTTTTTTTAGGAAAAATTGGAAAAACTCCGAGTATGGGTATTTTTGTCCCTCCTCATAACATTTTTCAACTTTTTATCTTGTACTTATAGCCATACTTAACACTCCATATGTATTCAAAATAAATGCATCTTTCAACACTATTCTTATTATCAATATAAAGCCCAAAAATAATATAGATACAATTAGAAAAATCAATAAATAGAAATTTGGCTTCATTATTATTTAATAGTGTCTGTATTATTTGACTACGTTGGTAGTGGGGTATATTCGCTCATTGAATAGAGGAGGATCAAATAGAATATTCTAAATTTATCGATTCTGTTTCATTTCCTTGTACAAACAAATGTTAGTACAAAAATCCTCGTTACTTAGGCTTTTGCCTTGGCTTAAAGGGGGACTGACTTTTGCTACTAGATCTCCGACGAAAAAAATTTTTCGACATTTTTCAAAAAAATGACATTTCTAGGGGTCATTTTATGCGAAAAATCGATTGCGCGCATTCCTAAAGCGTGAAAATGCTTCTTTGACCCTGATTCAGGGGAAAATAGAATGTGTGTATTGAAGCGAAAATCGAAAAATTTTGAAATTTCTTCCTCAAAATCATATTTCTGGGGGTAATTTCATGCGGAGAATCGATTATGCGCATTCCCGAAGCCTGTCGGCGCGAAAAAACAGGGGATTAAATTAACTTTTGAAAATTTTCTAAAAACTCGAACAAATTGCCTTGGTCTCTCCTTAAGTTTTTGCCCAAATTTTTGAAAAATATTCGAAAAACATAAGGGGGAACCAAGGTAAAAAATTTGTTTGAAAAGATTCCCCCTCCCCATTTTTTGAGTCTGGATACGCCACTGGACCACGTTCAATGGGAGTATAAAGCCGAAGTAGCTCCGAAAATTTTGTACAGCGAAAAATGTCTGGTAAAATTTGTTGCAAACGTGGCAAAATTGGTGCCAATTTTACGCACATTTTCTTAGAGCACTTTGCTCTTTTCTCGATTTGTTTGGTTACATTTTAGTCTTCAGGATTTTAAATATGGATAAGCCACTTTGATTAAAGTTTTTACTTTACTAAAGTTTTTTCAACAATTACAATAATCTTGAAATTAGACAACAAAAATCAAATAGCCAACAAAACAAAAATAGGATAATAACAAAACTTTATAAATAGCGAATTAGAAAATGTTTAATTAGGGCCAGTTTCTTCATGAGTTATGATTTTTTCGATACATCCAGTCGACATGTCGGTTATATCTTCGACCGAAACGGATGATATCTTGCTCAATTCCATAATCACCTAAAAACAAGACGTTTTATACCAATTTTTCTATACAACTACCTCATTTGTTAGAGCCGGACCATGAACGCAAACACACGCACAAGCAATTACCCCCGCCGCTAATAAAGAATAGTCACATTGGATCCGTCGCATACGGTCCCTAAATTTCAACATAAAAATTAGAGTTGTTGGCAGTCGGTTAATAGATAGATCGATATCGATGACTTTCGTTCTCCCTTATGTTTTTTCGGCTAGGGTAGGGTTTACCCCACACCTCAAACTGACACAGGACCGCTTTAAATCGGTTGAAAACGGCTCGAAAACGATGAAAAACCACCCCAAAAATGGAACCGACTTGTTTTCGCCATTTTTGAGGTAACTCAAAAATGGTCTATACAGTGAAACTTCGTTAATTGGACCCCCTAGAGGGGGTCCAATTATCCGAGGGTCCAATTAATAAGCCTTCGGCTTTAGGCATTAGGCTTAAGCACAAGGCCTAAGCCTGGGCATCCCAAAAATGGATAAAAAACAAGTCGGTTCCATTTTTGGGGTGGTTTTTCATCGTTTTTGAGCCGTTTTCAATCGATTTAAAGAGGTCATATGTCATTTTGAGGTGTGGGGTAAAACCCTACACCTTACCAAGTTGTTCCTGAGCTCACGGTGAACAACTTTATAGAACACATCACTTTCTGTGAAACTTTTTAATATGCATAAAAAGTCATTAATCGATCGATTACCCGACCCTATCGGTTCACCGACCGCCAACAACTCTAATAAAAATTGAGGACCACTCGGATTTTTGAAATTTTTTCATTTAAAAATCCCTTTTTCAACAAAACTCGTAATTTTATGCGCATTAAATCTTAAAAACAAGAATTTTTAACAACAAAATTTTCTGTAGCGTTTTTTATCTTAAAAATAAATTTTAACCATAAAAAGTTCGTAGAGCGAGTCGAGCAAAGGTCGGCAAATAATTGTTTTAGATTGATACCCTGGATTCTAGTCAAGTTTTTGCTGATCATAAGTTACTAACTTGGAAACGGTACCCGACATTTCGCCATGAACTACATTCAGAACTCCTCTGTAAACTACATCGAGCTGTAAATATACACAATCCAAAACGAGCAAGGCATAGTCCCAAATAGTTTTCGCATTCAAAACCTCAGGTTTTCGCAAAACTAAACATGTTTATTGAAAAAATTACAAATATCATAAATCCTACCTAATACCTTCAACATGCTTTCGATGTAAGTAACCGGTGTGTTCCGATATGCCGCATAAAAATTTATGGTTCGTAACACACGTAATTCGGATTTCACAACAGCTTCCTCTGTATAAGACGAGCCTAAAGTCTGAAGACATCGCTTCAGTTGCTTCTTAGATAAGCTCTAAAACTACGTATAAACAGCTGACAGTGAGAGATATTAGTATAATTTGGGCCCAAAAATGGGATACTCAACTTACAGCGGCGAAGCTAGGATTATGCAAATTTTTCATTTTCTGCATTTTAGTTCGGAAAAATCTGAAATATGATTTTCCGGATAGAAAACCTATGATTTGGCTGTATTTTTGTAAAAATATAATTTGTTGACTTAACCCTAATTTTTAGAGCCATTTTTCTTTTAAAAACGTAACCTCTTGCCCCCTGAAATTTCATACTAGTACCGAAAACGATTACATCATGATAACTCTGAAGCTTCGAAGCAATCTGAATAACAGAAAGAACGCGCAAAGTCAACTGCCTAGACACAGTACTTTCAATTTTCTCCCATTCTTTAAATTTCTGTTCCTCTGTTCGACAAGTGAGGTACTTGACTAATGTGGATAGTCCCATTATATGAGCTGACATAAACCTAAAAAGAGACGTGCCAAAAGACGCTAAAAAATCATAAGTCTTCGCTTATTTTTGATGAGTTCATATTTTTCAAAAAAATTTTTTCATTGGATTTCATTGGGTAAAATCCCGCCACATCTGAAATCCTAACCCCGACTTGAACAACATACTGATCAAAAATTGAAAGTGCCAAATACTTTACTTCTCTTGGAAGATGTAGGCGTAAGCAAATCGTAAAGATGTACTGAACCACTTCAGCTCGCATCCAAATTCTAGTCACATCTGTAAGACCGTCAATGCGGTCGCGATTTTCCTCCAATAATGTCGCAATCCATTCTGGAATCAATTCGTCATGTAGTTCGGCAGACCGATCGGAAAAATCTGGCTCTATAATTCGTTCGGCTTGTTGCTAAAAAAAGTTCTATATATAAAAATGATCGTACGAAGAATATACAGAGACTCAAAAAGGTGAATTTTTTGGGGGGGGGAAATTCGAAAAATGCCCATTTCGCTTCAAAATCCATTTTTTNAGACCGATCGGAAAAATCTGGCTCTATAATTCGTTCGGCTTGTTGCTAAAAAAAGTTCTATATATAAAAATGATCGTACGAAGAATATACAGAGACTCAAAAAGGTGAATTTTTGGGAGGGGGAAATTCGAAAAATGCCCATTTCGCTTCAAAATCCATTTTTTTCACTGAATCATAGCTGCCTAACGGTCGCCATTAGCGACCCAACCTCACAATTAAAACAAGTTCAAAATTTAAAAAATTTTCACCAAAAATCGTAATTTTTTGAGCTTAAAAAACAAGCATTTCTCAAAAAATTTTCGCCTGCGGCGCTGGTTTTTGCCTTAACTCAAGAATTTCAACAAAATTTTTCGAAAATCGGCACAAAAAACATAAGGGAGGACCATGGTGATTTTTGAAAATTTCTTTGAAAAAATCTCCTTGGTCCCCCTTATGCTTTTTTTTCAACATTTTGGAAAATTTTCTATAAAAAACGTAATAGGGGATCAAGGTAAATTTTGAAAAAATTTCAGACAACCTCACAAAATTGTGATTGTCGGGACACTTTGCCCATGTATGGACTCTACTCGTCGAGTGAAGTCGATTGACACCGATTTTATCGAAATTCGAGAGTTTCCCATTTTCGCCATATTAGCCTAAATCTCAAAATCATACATGAATAGATCCAGTAGTAATATTGGGTTTTTGAGCCATGAGAATCAAAACTAAAAAATCGTCAAAGTATAAAAGTATATCAGGGTCCGAAAAAGTGGGTGCTAGCACCCGCATCCAAAAGCATCCAGTAGGTGCTAGCATCCGCATCCAAAAGCACCCAGTGGGTGCTAGCACTCAAAGCACCCATTGGTGGATGCTAGCACCCAGCACCTACAGAGCGACCAGTTTGGTCTGCAACATCAATGTTTTTAGTCGTTTTCGCAACCCCTCTAATGAGTTTCTATGCGATTTTTTTAAAATTGTAGCTGAACAAAAGCTGGATTTCGTAGCAATAGAATGACACCAAAATCATACCATAACTCTTTCTAGTTAAGGAGTTATTGCATAATTAGTTTTAAAATGTCAGTTTTTGTAGGTTTCGCTCCCCTCCCCCCGAAATCAAAATCCTGGATAATTTTTGGCGAAATTATAATTGGGGTTATTAGGATTTTTGAAAAATTTTGGTCAACAACATCAAGGGGAGGATCAATAGGAAAATTTTCAATTTTTCGACGACAGGAGGGGAGCAATTATCCGATTGGCTCCTAGTGCCGTAGGCAGAAAAAATTTTAGGGGGTAATTACCCCCTTACTTCCCCCTCTCCTGTCTATGAACTGTGCCCACCCCTGTGCCTTGTATGGTCGTTCCTGGGCAGTAGCGTATCCAGGATTTTGATTTTTTTCGATTTCGAGGGGAGATCAAAACCCAAAAAAACTCATTTTTTCAATGAAATTTTCCGAAAATTTCCCTATTTTTCCATTTTCTCCAGAAAATTTTCATTTCAAAGGCCTTTATAAGATGAAAAATTTTTTGTACTTAAAAATCACTTTTTTGTACTTGCTTTTTTTGATTCGACTTTGGTCAAAAACGATTGGGAATTATTGATCATCGTCAGAAACGTATATTAATGCCAGGGGTGCCAAGTCTGCTGATTTTTCAGAAAAGTGCTGATTTTGAGATGTCACATCTGGCAAAATCTGATTTTTGAGATGCGAAATTTTGTCAAATTTATAAGAAATATAATGGAAAATTAGCATTTTGCTCCTAAAATCTGATTTTTGAAGTCAGATTTGCTGATGAAATGTTCTTGGCATCCCTGATTAATGCCATTTTTGAAGTGAAAGAAGTCGTTTTTAAAGGTTTTCAGCGTCATCGAAAATAATCTTTTTATAAATTTATGCTAGACAACTCGTAAAAACAACTTCGTTCACTTCAAAAATGACGTTTTTGATATATGTTTTTGACGATGCGCAATAATTCCCAATTGTTTTTGACCAAAATCGAATTTTAAAAAAAGCGAGTACAAAAAAGTGATTAAGTAATATAATAATAATTTTATTTAACCAAGCATACAGCCTTGCGGCCAATTACATGCGGGTAGAGTAATAAACAATAATAAACAGGTTTAAAAGGTCTAAACAAATAAAGATAACCTATATAAACTAATGTATGGGATTTAGATCAGTTGATATACAGTTCTGCTCTTCTAACCACGTTTCGGCGGGCAAGCATCTGGAAGGTTTCCTCATTGCAGACAGCTGACTTGAATCGTTAAGTACAAAAAAGTATTTTCAAGTACAAAAAATATTTATCTGCCCCTTAGATATGCCACTGGCGTTGATGATGACTTTTCAAAAATAAAAAATTAAATTTTATTAAAAATAATTCTACAAAAAAATAAAATTCTTAGTTATTGCTTGTTAGCTTCTTCTTTAAGTTTATCCCAAGTTTCTTGTAGCCAAGCATCGTTTTTGATACTTTTCTTGTGCATCTTTTCGAAGAAAGTATTTTTATCTTTTGGGATGTTTCCATAATTTGCCCATCGTTCCAAAACCAATTTGATCTGGGTGTGTATTTTCGGAATTCGTGGCAAGATATTTTTGGCACAAGAGCTAAAATTTTTGAAGGTCACAGTAAATAACAGCAATTTAGCGATTCGTTTGAAATGTTCAATTTTTTAAAATTTTTTCATGAGTCATAAAGAAATTCCTTGCTAAAATCCTTTTTGAATCAATAAAAGTTTGTTTTTGAGCAAAGAGTATACAAATTCAAACATTCTTTGAAACTTCATCGTCAATTTAGTCGAACCGTTTTTCTCATTTTTGGTCAATCCAAATCCAAAAAAGGCGTTCCCAAAATTGTAGAATGCCATGTATCATTTCATTTTGCGCTTCATAATTTTATAATCTATACATTTTTGCTATAATTTCTAGTTTTTGTCTCGCTCGAGACAGATTCGAAAAGGACCCACTTTTTTGGGACCCCGGACCCCAGTGGCGCAACGAGGACGAGGAAATCGATTTCGAAGCATAGAAAAACCCTTATGGGATTATTTTGGTAAAAATTTTTTAAAAATCGCAAAAATCTCATTTTTTATATCACCAGAAACAAACCATACTTTATATCAACATGCTCTGGCAAAGTGTCTGGTTGATCATCAATATACAAAGAAATCTTTCCATCAGCTTGTGCTTTTAGCAAGTCCCAAAGTTTTTGAATCGTGTCTGGATTTGAAACATTTGCTTTATCATAGAGCATTTTGAAAAAGTGCTTTTTCAGTTTTGGAATACGAGGTTTCTTAGAATGTAGCCATAATCTTAACACCTCATTCGTTTTTGGATCATCAAGCATCTCTTTGTTAACGATAGTTTCAAACGCTTTTTGGAGATCATATTCAGTTCCTCGAAGATAATCGTTATCATTGAACTTAATTCCTGCTTTGGCGAACGGGCGGATCCATTGGGCTTTATTGGGTGAGAGATCCCGGGAGAGTCGACCGATATCAATATCACCATCCTCATCATTTTCTTTCTTAGAAATGGCTTGACTAGCGGTAGTCAAATTTGGTTCTTTATCTCGTTTCGGTAATC
>OZJO01001448.1:0-10929 GCA_900406225.1 Acrobeloides nanus
TTTCTCGGGTTTCCTGAGCTTTTTAGCGCCCCAAATAAACTTCACTAAACCCCTAGGTGTAACTTTTCACGAGGAACATTTTTCGCGTTGACGAGAAATTCCGAAAAAATTCTGTTTTAAAGTTATTTTCGAATAATACTGAAAAACTAGAAAATTTCTATTATTCGAAAAATCGCCATAACTTTAAAACTGAATTTTTTCAGAATTTCTCGTCAACGCGAAAAATGTTCCTCATGAAAAGTTAGGGGGTGGGAGGGGGTTCTAGGGGGAGGAATGGAGGTCTGAAACGTTATCCTTATAAAGTTATGGCGATTTTTCGGTATTATTCGAAAAATCGTTATAACTTTAACAGGTTAACGTTTTAGACCTCCATTCTTCCCCCTAGAACCCCTGCCTACCCCCTAACTTTTCATGAGGAACATTTTTCGCTTTGACGAGAAATTCCGAAAAAATTCTGTTTTAAAGTTATGGCGATTTTTCGAATAATAGAAATTTTCTAGTTTTTCAGTATTATTCGAAAATAACTTTAAAACAGAATTTTTTCGGAATTTCTCGTCAACGCGAAAAATGTTCCTCGTGAAAAGTTACACCTAGGGGTTTAGTGAAGTTTATTTGGGGCGCTAAAAAGCTCAGGAAACCCGAGAAATTGCATTTTTTGAAAAAACCCCGTTTTCGCAATTTGAAAATAAACACTTCGGAACCATTCCTTGTAAGTTTACATCCAACTTTTGTAAATTTTTTACATGTTTTGTGATTTTATAAAATAAAAGCTGTAATTCTAAGAAAATTTACAAATACTGTTACAGATCTAAAGAACACATTTTTTAAAGTCAAGAATCTGCATAAAAATGCATATTTTCTTGATTTTTCCTATGAAATTTATGTAAATTTTGAAACGCTATTCATTTTGAACAGTGCTGTAACAGCGCTGTTCAAATCGGACAGCGCTGTTACAGCGCTGTAACAACGCTGTTCAATTTGATCAGCGCTGTCGAAACTGAACAGCGCTGTCAAAACTGAACAGCGCTGTTCCGCTGTAACAGGGCTGTTGAAATCGGAAATTGGCCCACTCTAAAATTCCAAAAATTCATTTAAAAAAAAAGATTTTGCGAAATCAAAAATTTTTTGAGAAAATCCATAGAATACCCCCCCTAACATTTTTTCTGCCTACGACACTGCCGATGTTCACCGGTCTGATGAGGGGCGATTCCAGAAACGTAGGGTTTATGACCATAACAAATAATCTGCATACCATAGAGATCAGAAAAGGTACCCAACCAAGATCTTGGGAAAGAATTTTGGTGGCCCTCAAAATGTGTCAAACAATCTCGATCATGCTTATCTAATCATAAAAGTACTATACCCTCCTCCGCAAAATCAATAGTTTGAAAAATACATACATGCTGCTTAGCTGAACGATTTGTTTTCAGGTTAAAATGCTGATCGCGTAAAGCCTTTTCAATAACTGCTGTAGAATAAGCTCGCTTAGTATCCGGATTAACACACATATTTGCAATCAGAGTCGCAACTTCTTTGAACGATGTCTCAGATTGAACTTGACGCTCTTTATCAGAAACTTGTAAATCGCCTTTCTCTAAAATCTGAAATTTTCGAATAAAAATAAGAAAAAAGAAATTACAATTTTGCAAATTTCCATCTCGTCTTCGGTAGCAAAACATGCCTGAAGTTCATCTTTTTTAGCCAATTGACCTTTTGATACATTAGTAAAAATATTAGTCGTTTGGAGAACTTCATTTATATCCTTCTCACTAAAAAATGCTGTTATAAAAAATGAAAACTATCCATTAGTTAAATCCTGTCCCGAACAATTTACAGGTAAGCCAAAAAACCTTACTTTTGCGTTTTTTGGTGAAACATTTTTAAAATTTTTGAAGTATTTTAAAGCTTAAAATGAACAGAATCGACTTTTTTCAAAAATTAAATAACAAATCTATTTAATTAATTAGAAAAGGAACAACCCTATTCTTAAGTCATTTTTGAAAAACATAGGTTGTAGTAACATTAAAGTCGCGTAAAGGATGCTTAAAATTCATCAAAAACTAATTATCAGGGGAGAAAGTTAGGGTACTTTTAACAAAGTTAGAAGAATATGAATTGTTGACCGGTAAAAGTTAGGAGAATTTTGCAAAATTTAGGAGAAATTTCAGCAAAAGGGGAATCAAATTTTCCAGAGATCCCTCCAAACTGGAACTTTTCACCTAAAATCCCCGAACTTTTGCCGAGTTCCCCTAGCTTTTGGCGGTCAACAATTTCTATTCCCCTAACTTTTGTCAAAAGTTCCCTAACTTTCTCCCCTGATAAAGCTTACGTTTTATTTCTCCAATTCACAACCTTATTCTTGTAGCAAGCAATTTCAAATCGTTTTCCATTTTTCTTCATGCGCACTACAGCAACATTAGTCAAGAGTTTTTGGTTTACGGGTGCTTTTATTTGACCACCGGGCATATTTATTCTAAAAGAATGTTGAAATTTAAGAAAGGGCAAATGTGTAATAGCCTTTTTGCCTATAAATCACGTTTTCTTATGTACGTTTTGCCTCAAATTCTAAGTCGATTTTCTGATAGAAAAATGCATTTTCGATGCGGTTTTTTCACTATAGTTTTTTAATAGCCCAGATTACAATTCTAAAACAAATTTGGAGTGATTTTCTTATGAAACTTTCGAGTTTCGAAAATGCGTGACGGTCCCTAGTTCCGGTTCCACAAAAAAATTTTGTTGTTCCATCAAAAAACACTCAACAAACCGCTTTTATGAAAAGTTAAAAAACGAGGTTTATTTTTTGCACAATTTTTACACAATATACACAAAAATTAACCAAAACGATGTGTATGCAAATTGTTATCGGTAAAATAGTGTAAAAACCACGGTTTTAATTGAAAAATAGGGGTTCTGTAAAAAATTAATTTTTTGACTCCCAAATGAACTTTTTCGGAAAAAGCGAATGTCAGTGCTTTAAATTGGTATGCGGCCAACCTTACAAAAATTTATCAAAATTCATGTATATCATTTTTCTCTAGAGTTGTGAACAAAAAAAACCAAAACTTAATATTTCAACATTTTTAATTTTTTCATAGGGAATTTCTAAGTTCCTCCAACTTTCTACTAAAAAACGATCCATATTTTACTAAACGAACTATTGATTTGAAGATTATAAAATTCAAAAAATAACGAAAAAATTTCTACCAGAGGCTTGTTTATGTTTTAGCCGTTATTTTTGGAATAAGTATTTTTTGTAACTTCAAAAGAATTTTTTTGTAACTTCAGAGGAGTTTTATTGTAACTTTCGTAAAAGCTTAAGCCTAAGGCCTAAACCTATGGCCTAATTTTTTGAACAAATTACAAAAAACACCAAAAAAGTTGCAAAAAACTGTTCGAAAGTTACAAAAAAAAACTCCTCTGAAGTTACAAAAAAACACCATTTGAAGTTACACAAAGATTCTTTTCAGGTTACAAAAAGACTCTTTTCAAGTTACAAAATAAAAGTTACAAAAAAACTCTTTTCAAGTTACAAGAAAAAACCGGATCCGTTATTTTTATTTTCGCCTTATGGCAATAAATATTGCTATAAATTGCACAACACATTAATGTTTTCGTTTCATTAAATTATTCGGCTTGATCATGATAAAGAAGTGGCATGTTCGACAGAAGGAAAGAACAACGATCAAACCGAATGATCTAAAAACTTTTCGCGTTTTCTTTTCTTTATCAGTTAGGTTAATCGATTTCTGTAAAGAATACAAAAGTTCTTTATTAAACCTTTTTAATTTGCGAAATAAGAGCATACGTGGAACTTTTTATTTGAGAATTAAGAACATAAGAAAAACTTTTTGTAGGTACTTTTCTTCAACTTCTCACTTGGGCTATGCGTTTTTTATTTAGCTCGACAACTTTTCTTGCAAAACAAATTTTCAATTACAGAATGGCCTCATCATACATTAACAACCCAAAATACGCTTTCCTTAAAGAACTTGGACTAAAAGAAGAGAATCCAGGTGTTTTTACTGGTGAATGGGGCGGTAATGGCAATATTGTTGATTCTATTAATCCGGCTACAAATGAAGTCATTGCTCGTGTACGCCAAGGCAATACAAGTGATTATGATCGTGCAGTATATGCAGCTAAGGAAGCATACGATAAATGGTCTGAATTACCAGCACCGGCGCGTGGTGAGATTGTGCGCCAGATTGGAGATAAATTAAGAGCAAATATTCAGCAATTAGGGAAATTGGTAATCACATAATTTTTATTAGTAGTTTTGCTTAATTTTATATTTAGGTATCACTTGAAATGGGCAAAATATTACCTGAAGGAGTAGGAGAAGTTCAAGAATATGTTGATATTTGTGACTATGCCGTAGGACTTTCACGTATGTTTTCTGGGAAGGTTATTCCATCGGAGCGTTCTGGCCATGCTCTTTTGGAACAATGGAATCCATTGGGAATAGTTGGAGTCATAAGTGCCTTTAATTTCCCATGTGCTGTTTATGGATGGAACAATGCTTTGGCACTTGTGTGCGGAAATTCTGTAATTTGGAAGCCAGCACCATCTACACCTTTAGTGGCAATTGCGGTAACCAAATTGATTGAAGATGTCCTTAAACAGAATAAATTGCCACCTGGTTTATGCTCATTGGTCTGCGGTGAAGGAGATGTGGGAAATGCTTTGGCGACAGATCCTAGAATAAATTTGGTTTCATTCACAGGATCTACAGAAGTTGGTAGAATAGTCGGTCAACATGTACAAGCTAGATTTGGAAAAGTATGTTTATTCTTTTTAATGTAATAAAATTTTTTAAATAATAGGTTCTATTGGAACTTGGTGGAAATAATGCTTTGATAGTTTTGGATGACGCTGATCTTGATATGGTGGTTCCAGCTGCTACATTTGCCTGCGTAGGCACTGCTGGTCAACGATGCACAACTACACGAAGATTGATTGTGCATGAAAAAGTCTATGACGAAGTTGTAAAACGTATGACCAAGGCATATAAACAACTAGAATCTCGTATTGGTGATCCATTGGAATCAACTACTTTAATCGGACCATTGCATAATCAAGCTGGTGTTTCTAAATACAAAGCAACTGTTGCCGAAGCTATTGCGTCGGTGTGTTTATTTTTTATAAATAGAGACTTTCATATCAAAAATTTTACGAAAATCGTTTTCGCTATTCTTTACCTTTGTCTTAGCGCGTAAACCAAAGTTTTTCGTAGTTTTAGACATAGTTCTAAAGTGGGATCAAAATTTAAAAGCTTTTAAAAATATAGTTGTAGTGCAAATTTTACCATTTTTTATGCCGTTTTTACACTAAAGGTGTTGATTTGAATTTGCCACTTTACGCATTTTTTCAAACTTTTTGATAGCTTTAAGAAAACCTCCAGAACAAAAGTTGATATTACCCCTATGACAGTCATTTTGGTATCCAAATTATTTTATTTGAATAAGTTTCAAAAATCTCATGAATGTCCCTATTTATAAAGTGTAGTATAGTATTATTTTTAGGGCGGAAAAGTTGAAATCGGTGCTAAGGTTTTGGAAGATCGTAGAGGAAATTTTGTCCTTCCCACTATCGTAACCGGCTTACCACATGATCATCCATTGGTGTTAAGAGAAACTTTTGCTCCAATTGTATATGTCTTGAAAGTAAAAAATGTTGACGAAGCAATAGCCGTTAATAATGAAGCTAAACAAGGACTTTCAAGCAGTTTGTTCACTCAAAATTTGGGAAATATCTTCAAATGGATTGGGTAACCTTTTATTAAACTTAAAAAAATCTGTTAGCGATGAGCGTACATGAATTATATGTCACTAGTCTTCAATAATGGGCCCATAAATTTGAGATTTAAAAAATCATTTATCAAAACCGACTCTTCCCTCCCTAAAGTCTATGTAACTTTTTGTAACAAATTCTTATGTTTTATTCATTTAGACCAAAAGGTAGTGATTGTGGTATTGTTAATGTCAATATTCCGACCTCTGGTGCTGAAATTGGTGGTGCTTTTGGTGGCGAAAAAGAAACTGGAGGTGGTCGTGAGTCGGGTTCTGATTCATGGAAGGTATATACTTTTATTGATTAATAAACTAGAGATCGAGTGCCATTGGCGCTCGGCCTTGCACATCAAACCAAAAATCGAAAAACTTAGAATCAAAAATCTATCCTGTTGAAACGATCGTGGAAAGTCTGAAAAACAAAAAGAAAAAATTGAATTCGTCTATAGAATAAAAAGTTATAAGCCTTGAAAATCAGGGTAGAACTGCGTTTTAACGCGAAAATTTGTTTTCCGATTTTCTTCTAAAAACCAGCTTTTTAGGGTAATTTCTAGGCGAAAAATCGATTGCGCGCATTCCCGAAGAGTGAAAATGCTTCCTTGACCCTGATTCAGGAAAATAGATGTGTGTATTGAAGCGCAAATCGAAAAATTTTGATTTTCTTGCCTCAAAATCATCTTTCTGGGGGTAATCAAACCAAATTAATGGAAATTTTTAAATACTTCGAATTAAAAATCTATCCTGCTGAAACGATTGTGGAAAGGCTGAAAAACAAAAAGAAAAATTAAATTCGTCTATAAAATAAAAAGTTATAAGGGTCGGAATTTCCTTAAGAAACGAAAAATTCGCATAATTAAGATCAGTGAGAAAAATATAGTTTTTAAAAGAAAATAGACGCAGATTTTAACCCTATAGAGGTAATTTTTACCGGAGAATCCGAATATGAATTAAGAATTTAAATTAGAAATTTAAATTTTAGGATTTCATAGGTCTCGGGTTAAATTTTTCCATTAATTTGGTTTGATTACCCCCAGAAAGATGATTTTGAGGCAAGAAAATCAAAATTTTTCGATTTTCGCTTCAATACACACATCTATTTTCCTGAATCAGGGTCAAGGAAGCATTTTCACTCTTCGGGAATGCGCGCAATCGATTTTTCGCCTAGAAATTACCCTAAAAAGTCGGTTTTTAGAAGAAAATCGGAAACAAATTTTCGCGTTAAAACGCAGGTCTACCCTGATTTTCAGGGTCAAACTTAATTTTTCATGCTCCGAAAATGCGCGCAATCGATTTTTCGCCTAGAAATTACCCTAAAAAGTCGGTTTTTAGAAGAAAATCGGAAAAAAATTTTCGCGTTAAAACGCAGTTCTACCCTGATTTTCAGGGCCTATAACTTTTTATTCTATAGACGAATTCAATTTTTTCTTTTTGTTTTTCAGACTTTCCACGATCGTTTCAACAGGATAGATTTTTGATTCTAAGTTTTTTAAAATTTCCATTATTTTGGTTTGATGTGCCTCGCGCTCCGAGTGAGCGCCTGCGGCACTCTCGAACATCAATCCAAGCGAAGTTCCCGTGCGGCACTCCGAGCGTCGCTTCCAAACGGCGTTCCCGATCGGCGCCACCGATTTTAAATTTTATAATTGTCGATAAACCATTTCAATAAATAATTCAATTGAATCAGGTAACGTAGCTTGATTCAGCTGCGTTCCGAGTGATTGCCTTTTTATGTGCACGTAAGAATTTATGGCATATGAAAAATTAAAAATCTTTTTGTCTTAGACCTCGAGAATATGGTCAAATATGGCTTAAAACGGAAAGATCGTTTTTGGAGTATTCCACTCGTAGGGGTACCTTCCAATTGTCAACATAAAAAAATTCTTTCGGATTCGTGTTCCCTATACCCGAAAACCCCTGAGTACAAAAAATCAGCCGATTTGGAGAAATTTTGGAAATTTCGATTTTTTACTTCTTGGTTTTCCAAGACAAAAAAAGAAAAAATAATTTTTTCACCAAATTTCACAAAAGTGGTGTCAAACATCTTAAAATTGTGCCCTGATTACGATGGTATATCGTTACAGCAGTTTATATCGCATCTTCAAAAGTTAGTCCGTAAAAACTGACAGACATTACACGTTTTATATAAGAAGATTTTCTTTTTTTTATATCTTTTTTTAGTTAATTTTCTTTTTTTAGCAATATATGCGCCGTTCGACTTGCACAATCAATTACAGCAAAGCGTTGCCTCTGGCTCAAGGCATTAAATTTGAATGAGTGTGTTAAACTATCTATTTATAGCATTGTTTAATTTAGGAAATTTTAAATACGGGAATTATGATTCATAATAGTTGCCATAACTTTTTTAAATTAAAAATAAAATTTGTTTTTGTTTATTTACTGGATCATTACAATAAGTATAAGCTTTTAAAAAAATTCTTTCCTAGTTGCCGTTTTGGATGAGTTAAAAAATATGCTAATAAATAAGCTTTTTGGAGCATGTTTCAATAAAAATCTAGAAAATTTCAATAAGAAGTTTATTGAACCAGGCAACATTGCCTAAAAAACTTTTTTATTTACATGATTTGTTAAACTCATTCGAAACGCCAACACAGAAGGTTTCCAAAAAAGATTTAACATATTTTAATTTAATTATTTATTAATGGGTATTTTCTTAAACATAATTTTTGGTATTTTCTTACATCGCAATTTTTGGTCCTAAAAATTCAGCCTGGCATTCTATACAAATTTGTTAAGAAAAAATATATATCAATTAAGTTTTTTACGCTTATTCGGAACAACAATTAAACAAATGAAACAAATTGCTGAATATGGGAGTTGGAAAAGCGCTATTACGAGTGACAAACTCGTAGGAGGAAATTGTAAGGCAATATGCGAATTACAAGTTTCAGGAGGTAATTTTAATGTTTCAGGAGATAATGTATATCTTTTTTTCACAAATAAAATATAATTGTACATTAAAACATTTTTTCGTCTCATAGAGTCGAATAAAATGCATCAATTGCTGTTTAGGAAGAAAAGAGATCGTTTAGTTTTATACGAGTGTATGAAACAGCTAAAATTTATGAATCAATTGAAATATTTTTTGTTATATATCAAACGGTCGCCTTTTTATAAATAAAAAATTAATCTAGAGACCGCCATGTGAAAAAATTTTTATGATTTTTTTCGAAATTTTTTGCTTAAAATGCGTTTAGAAACAACTTTAATTGAGATCGTTGGCAAAAATTGAGGCAAAAAACCGAGAAAAACGAAAAAAAGTACAGTCGAATTCCGTTAACGCAGCCCCCTCTCGGAGGGGGCTGCGTTAATGGATTTTCGGAGGGGGCTGCGTTAACGGATTTTTCTTGCGAATATATAAATGAATAAGCAAATATTCTAGAATTAGAGTAATTTCTTAAAATTGGACGAATTGAATAAAAATTTTTATTAACCCTTCGTTGGTCGGGGTACACCACTGGGGGGACCTAATTTATTATTGTAGAACTTTTCGTAAAAATGACTCTATTACCCCTAATTTTATGCGGGGGAATCGATTGCGCGCATTCCCGAATTGTGAAAACGCTTTCTTGACCCTGATTCAGGAAAGGAATTGGTGTATTGAAGCGAAATCAAACATTTTCAGATTTTTATGAAAAAACCGTCGATTCTCCGTGAAGTTTTCGAAAGATTAAACCGTATCTTGATTTATAACCGCTTAACCATCGAGGACTAGCTTGGAATTCGATTGCTCCACTTAGTTCTTTAGCTTTACCCTATAAATCCCATATTAAACTTTTGAATACCCAAATTGCCTTGACCAAATCTCCCGATACAGGAATTTTCTCATTGAGCTGCTCCTGAACCCATGAATTAAGATCTTCTTCCATTCGAGGGAATTTTCCATTTCGAATTCGATTTCTGGTAAGATCGACTCCGTTTCTTACTGCTGCTAGAATTTTATCCCGGTTTCTGATCACCGTTTGAATAGTTGCTCGATTTTTTTTAAATTGCTTAGCTAACTCGTGGTTGCTTACGTTTTTTTCTTTTGCGGCCAAAATTTTCAGCTTTGTTCTTAATGATAATCCCTGTTGGCGATGCTTAGCTATTTTTTTCGGCATTTTTTAAACTGAAAATTCAAGATTTTTTGGAAGAAATTCTTGAAAATTTTAAAACACGACGTATTATACGATTTTTTATGCCAAAACGCTTTCTATAAAATCAGAGAAATTCAATTCTTGGGGGGGGGGGCTGCGTTAACGGAATTCGACTGTATCAAATTCTTTGTCGCAAGCGCAGTTATAGCCGATTTAGAGATTCAGCTGTCTCAGAGTCGGCTAGTCGATGATGAGTTTTATACACTTGTATAAAACCAAACAGTCTCTTTCTTCACTCTGTTGTTTTTAATGTACAATTTTCTACACAGTTCACAAATTTGCAAAAAAAAGTTACGCCCAAACAAAACATGGTAGCCGAATGGTTAAAACCACACGTGTACAAACCTCCCCCAAACCCCACCCAAATTGGGTGCGATCGCGCGCCGTGCGCAAATAAAAAATGGGCTCGCTTTGACTGTAGTATTTATTAATTTGTTTTATTCTATTTAATATTTAAATTCGATAAATTTTAAAGAATTATGTAAAATGAATCAAATTACAAATTTTTAATATAAAAAACATACTAAACTCGATATTTTTGAAACTCGAAAAGTTTTATGAGCCGCGACAACCCTGTTGGGGTGAAGGAAGAGGGGTTTCTCTTTTGTATCCTAATTTAAATTTTTATAGACTCTGTGTTTTGGATCGAGCAAACTTTTCCTCTTGGTCAACGAGTTGTGTTTGAACATAATAGTCAGAAAAATAATGCCTCCATTCTATGGACCGGAGAAACCTTAAATATTAAAAACAGCGGTATGACGTATCAGGGATGGCAAGGAATGGAAAAGAAAAATGTCAACGTTTCGCTTTCACCAGTCGGTTATTCAAATCGAGAGAATGCATTTGGTATCATTTCCTTTGCAATGGATTCCATTTCCATCGATTTCACTGATTTTGAATCCATTCCATTTGCATTGCAATGGAATGGATTCAAAATCAGTGAAATCGATGGAAATGGAATCCATTGCAAAGGAAATGATACCAAA
>OZJO01001448.1:11029-69993 GCA_900406225.1 Acrobeloides nanus
AGTGAAATAGTTGATCGCTTTTTAGTTCCTTGTACTAAAAAAATAGCATTTTGTTCAATTTGCTCTGACATAATAACCATTTAACCCTGAAAATGAAATTTTTTAAAAGAAAATAAAGTACATTATAGTAATTCAAATTATAGTAGTAAAAAAACTGATAAATTAAAAAATTTTTGTGACGAGCTCATCGAATTGTTCATAAAAAATTTTCATGCAATAAGAATTTTAATGTAAATGCTCAAACGCGTAGCAAAAACATCGGGGGGTGTCATAAAATGGAAATTTCGGGAGGGTGTCATAAAACAGAAGTGTCATAAAATGGAGGTTTGACTGTATCACTTAGTTTGAAAAGACGCATTTACAAATATGCCTCGGTGGTGCAGTGACAAAACATCGGCTGTTTCGAAAACAGTTTGCGCGGGTTCGAATCACGTAATCTTATGTCTTTTTACTTTTAAAATAAAATATTTGAAAAAACCTAAGGCAACATACAGGAATCGAACCCGCAAACTTGTAGCAAAGCAGCCGATGCTTTGTCACTGCACCACCGACGCATATTTATAAAAGGCGTCTTTTCAAACTAAGTGATAGTGAGTTTTAAGTTAAACTTCGATGAGCTCTATCTCCTTAGACTTAACGAATGGTGCGTTAATTTTATTTTTTCTAAAGGCAAAGTGACTATGCTCTACAATAATAGCTATCTTTCGAAAAAAATTTTGATGGACATGTACTGACAGTTTCCTTGTTAAATGACCATAACTTTTTTCCCCGACATACAAAACTCGATCGCGAGGATAGTTTTCACCTGAAATTTTATAGGGGACAATAAAGAACTGAAGGTATCACACTACCCGAAAAAATTTGACTTAAGCGGATTTATCCAATACTACACTATCTGTAACTCGGAAAAAAACTTGACTTAGTTTTTCATCGTTAATTGATCGTCAATAGAGCAGTTTAATGGCTCGGGAATGCGCACAAACTATTTCTCTTTTTTATAACAAAAGTTTTTTCACTCTTATATAGCATGGCAACTCCAAATTTAGATTCAGTTTCGGTAANCTTGACTTAGTTTTTCATCGTTAATTGATCGTCAATAGAGCAGTTTAATGGCTCGGGAATGCGCACAAACGATTTCTCTTTTTTATAACAAAAGTTTTTTCACTCTTATATAGCATGGCAACTCCAAATTTAGATTCAGTTTCGGTAAATTCAAAGTTTAAACTATCCGATTAATATAATTTTGAAAAATAATATTTTGAAAATAGACTCTAAAACTGAAAAAAGTACATAATTTGCCAAATTTTTTTTGCCAAAAATGTCAAAAAATCACATTTTTTATATCAAAAATGCCAAAATATGACAATTTTTTTAATAAAAAATCATAATTTTGACCCCCTCAAGCAAAAGTCGCCGAATTTTGACCATCCTTCCCCCACGCAAAGTTAGGAATTTTGGCACCCCTCTCTGACTTAATGGGTTACTCTCTAAGATTGCTCCTAAGATATAAACTTTTTTCGTTATTACTCCACAAGACACAACTTCAGTATCCATTGGCATAGCACAGACTTTTAATGTAGATCGGGCGCTGTTAGCCCAATAGCTAAAGAATTGGAAAAATTACAGGGTAGCGCAAAAAGTGGCTTTTTTTACATTTTGAGACTCGAAAATTTATTTTTCAAAATAACTCAAAATAGAGATATGCAAAGATTTTCATGGAATTTGGACAACGGGGGGGGGATTACCTTGACATCTTATATATGGGACTACCTTGATACTTTTTATATGGGACTACCTTGACCTCTTTTGCTTTTGGGACTACCTTGGCATCCAACCGTTTTTTATCGATTTAACAGTTTTTAAGATTTTAAAAGTTTTTTTACCTATTTTTGACATTTTTCCATTTTTTTTGTGAGGGGATAATCCCGATCCCTAGTTCATATATAGCCCCAAGCATAGATGAGCAAAAAAGGGGCGATGGATTTTTACGAATATTTTTGCGTAAATGGGATAAAAAATGACAAATATTTTATTTTTACACATAATTTTTATCGTTTTTGGGGAGGGGACTCAAAATGGGACAAAAATGCCAATTATTGCATTTTTGAGCTAAATTTTTTTTCGATTTTTTGTGTCGGGCGGATTTATCCAATTCCATTTCAATTTGATCCCAAGATGGGTAGGCGATGAGCACCCCATAGTTGGCAATTGGGATAAACATAATCGACTTATCGTTATACATCTGAAATTTTCAATTGAAATGGAGATCAAATATGAAGGCAATGTTGAAACAGAGAATCCAATTGGGACCCCTGAGACGCCGAGGCCAAAAAAGTCAACCCCTCCACCCAAAATTACCCCGCGAGAGGAGTTGGAGGATGGGAGAAGGGAAAAATGTCCCCCCGCAAAAAACGGACTTTTGGTCACTCTACGCCACTGGGGTACCCCCGTCAAATCGGACCAAATTTTTTAGCTTAACGCTTCCAAGATTTTGGGTCTTATTGATTAGTTTTTTTTGGTTATAACCCAGTCAAAATAAATCCGTTTGGGCAGCGATAGCTCATTGAATTCCTGATTACGATCTCGTGAAGGAGTGATTTAAACCCCGAGTGCTAAAACAAAAGTTGTAGGGGACGATGAGAGAAGTCGATCGACATTAAAATCAAATGTGTAGCTCAAAAAATTCAATCCCCCAGGGGGAGGGTCAGAAAAATTTTTTCTTCTCTACTTCTTTCTCGTATTTGATCAACTCAGAATTTTTTTCCTGAGTCCAAAAAAGTTGGTCCCGACTCTCAGAAAATTTATCTAAGAGATTGTACTAACCCCCAGGGAATCAGGGTTTTATATAACCGGTGGCTTCAAATATGAATAAAAAACTTGACTAGACGCGGATTTTCATTTCGAACTAGTTTTATACTCAAAAAGATTTTGTAATAATTAAGAAAACAGGTTTTAAAAGTGCATGTAAAAAGATAAAGGTATCACTATCTAGAACCAGGAAAAAAACTTGACTTAAGCGGATTTATCCAGTACCACACTATCTGTAACCCGTAAAAAAACTTGACTTAAGGGTTTTTTCATCGTTAATTGATAGTCAAGGAAATGGTTTAATGGCTCGGGATTGCGCACAAACGATCTCTCTTTTTTATAACACAAGTTTTTTCATCTTATTATGTAGCAAGGCAACTTCAAATTTAGAGCCAGTTTCGATAAATTTGAAAGTTTACACTATCCTTTAATATAAACATATAAAAAATAGAAGGTTTTTTACAGAGTGTATTGATCCTTTGATACATTTTTTTCAAAATTACAATGGTATATATTTACTCTGCTTTATTTTGTTCTCTTCTTTGTGTCAATTATTTTTCAATCGGATTGTGCTGCATGGCAACTCCAAACCAAAGTGCAGTTTCGGTAAATTTGAAAGTTTAAACTAGAGACCGGCACAAAAACTCATTTTTATCAAAATCTTGAATCATGTTTTTGTGTCACTTTTTGAAATGAAGTCAATTAAACTATTACGACCATCGGCCTTAAAGGGGGGGGGGAGGGTAAGAATCGTGATAGCATCTAATAATTTCAGACCAAATTTTCACATTTTCTGGTTTTTCTCAAAATTTGAATTTGGCTGCATGGATCTGATTTTATTATGAGAAACTAGAATACCTGGCCTACAAAATGACACCTCGCTCATGGTCTAAGTCGGGTTCTAAAAAATGTTTCCATAACTAAAACTGAAGGAGGCCACAAATTGAAAGTTCTTTAGATTAGCGAAATTTCCCATAATTTATATATATTCGGAAAGTTCATGAAAAATGGAGCATTTTTTGTTTTTACGGCATCTTCTGAATCGTTATCGTTGTCGAGATAATCGCGTTTGAAATTGGCAATTTTTGGAATTAGTTTTGAGTTTGAATTTCCCGCCAGACCCCTGATTTTCAATTTTGGCGGGAAATTCAAATTCAAAGCTAATTCCAAAAATCGCCAACTTCAAACGCAATTTTCTCGACAACGATAACGATTCAGAATTTACTGTAAAAACAAAAAATGCTCCATTTTTCATGAATTTTCCAATATATATATATATAAATTATGGCAAATTTCGCTAATCTAAAGAATTTTCAATTTGTGACCTCCTTCAGTTTTAGCTATAGAAACATTTTTTAGAACCCGACTTAGACCATGAGCGAGGTGTCATTTTGTAGGCCAGATATTCTAGTTTCTTTTAATGAAATCAGATCCATGCACCCAAATTTTGAGAAAAACCAGAAAATGTGAAAATTTGCCCTGAAATTATTACCTAGATATAAGTTAGCATATCTTCTGAACGATTGAGTTTTACAACATGGTCTTTATGTGAAATTTGTAGCATTTTTTAAAGGCTATCCATTGACACCAAAACCATTGGTTAAAGAAGGGTTGGTCCCTCAAGGCAATCCGGCAGCGCCGCTTCCGGGTTGGTCTCTATTTTTAGATTTTTTGCGGAAATGTAGGCAGAGACCCTCTTCAATTTGTTCTCCCGGGATAAAAATCTCATCTCTAAAGTAAAAAATCACGTTCACTTGGAATCACCGCTGATTTCATTTGGCACATCCTGTAATTCTTAATTTTTAGGCTACTGCCACCACCAAGAGACGTACTACCACCACAGCCGCATCTGTCACCACCACCACTGCCGCCGGTGCCGCCGCTGCCATCGGCGCCAACACTGCCGTCACCACTACTACCATTACCACTACTACCACCACCAGGTAAGGCTCCATCCAATAAAATTTTGGGAATGCCAGTTTTCGAGGTGTTCTTTCCGAATTTGTCCCGTTTTTACATGCTCAACTTTTGCGTCAACATCTTTCGATAATTTTAAGGCTTTCCTGGTCTCTCTAGGTACCTAGAAAAGATTCCTGTGTCCTTCTAAGTAACTAGAAAGCCTTTCCTAGGTACCTAGAAGGTCATAGAAAGCTTTTCTGGTACATAAAGGGATCTGGAAAGCCTTGTGAAAGAAAACGTGCATCTCTCGAAAAAGTGCGGGGGAGGGTCGTAATTCCGACCCCTAGATCATGTATGTCGACTACTAGTCATTCTGTTACTTCGCTTTCTTGTCATTCTAGCCAAACAATTCTAGTCAAACTGATAATATATTCTAGCGCAGATCCATGTGTTAATACATGTGTAAATCTCGGTTGTGCTACTGGTGTTACTCTAACCACGGGCTTATTCGCAGCAACCGCACAACCCAACTGCGGTGGAGCAGCTTGTCCAGTTGGTTGTGCCTGTACTATTTGCAACGGAAATAGTATGTATTAACTTAACAAGAGCACGGATCCCGAAAATCGAAAAAAAGTCGCTCGGCGTCATAAAAAGAGATACCAAATTTCTTTTTTTGTGACACCAGACGACTTTTTCCAACTTTCAGAACTCGTGATGGACCCTGAGACTTATCATTTTGGGACGATTTGCTGAAAAAGATTTACCTATCACAAATTTTCAGCATAAGTTCATTAAGTAAACTGAAAAATGATCTATCTACCTAAAGTGATGCCCTCATGGTAAAAGAAAATATAATTTGTTTAGCAAATTGTGCTGCTAATACTGATGCTGTTAATTATTGCACCTCAATCGGTTGTTTCAGTGGCGATTGTGATGGAGGAATTATTAATTGTTTTGCTTGTCCCACCACAACTACACAAAAAATTGTTAGAGCGGCATCAGACGGTAAACAATTTGAATTTAAGACGCATTTTCTGAGAGTATTTAAAGTAGTGAAGCCAGGTCCAAAATTAAAAGTCAAGAGTTTTCTCGTTTATGGTTTAAAAGTAACTTGGTGATGAGTACATATGTGTGCTGCAAGCAAAAAATTCCAAAACTGTTTCTTCGCTAAGATTTCAAAGATGGATAGGGGGACCCTATAGATCGATTTTTGGATCGGAAAATGATTTTTTTGTTTAGTAAGCCAAAAGTTCAGGCAGCAATATATGCCTGAAATTTTGGCATACTAAACAAAATAAATCATTTTTCGACGTAAAAAATCGATCTATGGGGTACCCTCTTTGGTTTTAGTCGATTTTAGCCTCGGATGGCCAACTTCATGAAGCATTTTCTCTAAAATAGGTTCCTCGATTTTTTTACTTTTGTGTTTATTTTATTGATATGATATTGTATTTATAAAAACCGGGTTCAATTCCTCGGACCCCTCTAAACTTTTTTTTAAAACTCGATTTACTGAATTTTTGGGGATATAAAAAATATAGTAAAAAATCGAAAATTTATATATATCTCTATGGGAATAAATCTGATCCCAACATAGTTTATATAAAAGCTGTAGCCAGAAATCATACCAAACAAATAAAATAGACCATATTAGAAAATCTTTTAAATTGTCTGATCTAGAGCGAATTTACTGTTAGGGTACATTTTTATGCATGTGTCCAAGGTATCCATTTTTGAAACGCCCTATCTTAGCGAAGAAAAAGTTTTGGAATTTTTTGCTTGCAGCATACATATGTACTCATCAACAAGTTACTTTTAAACCATACACGAAAAAAAACTAAAACTCTTAATTTTGTACGTGGCTCCATCCCCTTAAGATCCATTCAAAACTTTTCAAAAAATGCGTTTTAATATATAAAGATTTTTAGCGAATAACGCGGCATGTGCTGCTAAATGTGTAAGCAAAGGATGTGGGTCCGGATTTATAGATAATTTCGTGGAACCGGGTACAGCCCAGGTGGCTGGTGCACTCGGATGTGTTTGTAGCGTTTGCCCAGCATCAAGTATATATTAAATTAGGCTTAACCCGGTTTTTAAAGAGAGGATAAAGGGTTTTCTAAGTGGGAAATCGATTTCGCGATTTTCCATGTGAAAACGAATGACTCTGATTCAGGAAAGGCTATAAGTGGACAGAGGGGTCCAAAATTCCAAACTTTGCGTGGAGATTCGGCAACTTTTGCATTGGGGGGGGGATCAAGATGATGATTTTTTGACAAAAATTTAATTTTTTGGCATTTTGACTAAAAAATGTGATTTTTTTTAAAAAAATTTCAAGTTTGCCTAAAAAATTACCAAAAATTTCATTTTATGTTCATTTTTTCCGAAAAAAGATTTGCAACTTTTTTTAAGTTTTGGAATTGATCGTGCGTGGGAGGGGAGGTCTCGACTCATTGCGAGGTCCAATCGGACCCCTGCCCATATATATGGGAAAGGCGTATACGTCCAATCGCTGATTTTTGCAAACAGCCGGACCGCTACTTTTGCAGCCCTTTTATAAGCCTACTATGAACGCCAAAAGTTCTGCTTTAATACCACTAGACAAATTCGGGTTAAACTTTAACAAAAAATAATTTAGCTCCTTGTTCAAGTGTTGTTACTGTCACCACGTTCTGCCAATCAATCGGTTGTCTCGCAGGAGCTAATAATCCGACTGCTACTGAAAATTCGAATGCCAATAATGCAAATAATGCCTGTGATTTCGGAGTTTCTGCATGTTTTACATGTTAATACACGTCATCTCAAGTCACCACATCTCTTGGCTATTATTTCGGATAAGGGGTCATCCAGATATTACGTAACCAAGTAGGGGGGGGGGAAGGGCAGGGATGGCAAGGAATGGAAAAGAAAAATGTCAACGTTTCGCTTTCACCAGTCGGTTATTCAAATCGAGAGAATGCATTTGGTATCATTTCCTTTGCAATGGATTCCATTTCCATCGATTCCACTGATTTTGAATCCATTCCATTGCAATGGAATGGTTTCCATTGCAATTCCATTGCATTCCGTTGCAATGGAATGGATTCAAAATCAGTGAAATCGATGGAAATGGAATCCATTGCAAAGGAAATGATACCAAATGCATTCTCTCGATTTGAATAACCGACTGGTGAAAGCGAAACGTTGACATTTTTCTTTTCCATTCCTTGCCATCCCTGTGACGTATCATCTGAAATAAAATAATTTTAAACTTATAGTCCACGAATACGGAGGCGGATCATTTATTCCAAATGGTGAAATGGGAATTCTTGTAGCAAACAATGGCGGTATTTATGAGATTGATAAACCATTAGCAAATCCTAAACCCATAATTGAATATAAAGAAGCTGATATTCGTCATGCAGATTTTTACGTTAATACAGATTTTGTATATGCGGTTCGTGAAATACATAAATCCGAAAATGATGCTCCAGAAAATCTTCTTATAAGAGCAAGAATTTCAACTAGAGAAGAGGAAGTTGTTGTAAGATTTATTTTAAAAATTCAAATTTTTATAAAATTTTAGGCTTCTGGTGCTGATTTTTATGCCGAACCGAGAATTAGCCCAGACGGGAAGATGTTAGCCTGGTTAGAATGGAATAATCCCAATATGGTATTTATTGGTTCAATATTTTTTATTGATAATTTATAGCCTTGGGATCAAACGACAGTCAATGTAATTAAAATAAATGAAGATGGTTCGCTCGGTACACAACTGTTTCGCTTATATTCACCACTTGGCTCATCATCTGGTACTAATTATCATGGAATACAATGGAGTATGCAAAATAATCAACCGAAGCTTTATGTCATCAGCGATGCTACTGGATGGTGGAATGTGTATGAAGTTGGGTTTAGTGAATCGGGTAATATTAATTTTTCGTAATTGTAATATTAGAAAAATAATTTTTAGGTGTATTTACAAAAAATGTTTATCCAGTTGATAAGGATATCGGGCAACCATTGTGGCAATTCGCAGATGATCGTCCATATGCAATAAATTCCTCCTATGTTGTTTTCGGATTTGATAACAAGTTATGGCGTAAGAATTTGAGTAACGAAGAAGCACTAGTTGAACTTAACACCCCGGACTTTACTTCTTTTTCATTGCTAACATTAACGAAGAATAACGTCTTATTTTGTGTAGCTTCTGGACCTAAACGTTCGCAATCTTTGCTGCGAATTGATTTGCACTCAAATGAAGTTTAATTTAATTTTTTAAAACATTAATTGATGTTTAATTTAGTCGGTTATTATAAGAGAAACGCGTAGTTCTAAAGAAATTGAAGATTTCGATATATCTATGCCAGAAAAATTAACTTTTCAGTCAGATGGTGTTAATGTTGAAGGATATTTCTACCCACCTTATGTATTTGTTTTTTGCTAACTTTTAAAACATAATTTAGAGCGCTGATTATGAAGCTCCTACTAATGCACTTCCTCCTGTTGTCCTTTTAGGCCACGGAGGGCCAACAGCAAAAAGTTCTGATTCGCTTGATCTCAAAAAACAGTATTACACATCTAGAGGTTTTGCTGTGTTTGATGTAAATTATCGAGGTAATTAAATTATTTTTTGCCATTTAAGCACTTTAAGGTTCAACCGGATATGGAAAGGAATTTCGAAATATGCTTTACAAAAACTGGGGTGTTGCTGATAGGAACGATATGATAAATGGCGCCAAGTTTTTGATAAAAACTGGAAAAGTTGATCCTAAGAAAATTTGCATAACTGGTAGTTCAGCCGGCGGGTTTTTAGTATTAAGTGCTTTAATGCATCAAGATAATATTTTCTCGGCAGCGGTATCATTGTATGGAATAACCGATCTAATAGCTCTTGCACAAGTAAGAATTAAAAAAAAATAAAAATCACTTTTTTCTAGATCATGCACAAATTCGAATATTATTATAATATGACGCTTATTGCTGATTATCCAGAACAAATCGAAGTGTACACTGAAAGATCTCCAATCAACCATATCGATAAAGTTACTACACCTATCGCATTTATACATGGTACAAAGGATCCTGTGGTACCTATGGAACAAAGCAAAATTTTTTATGAAGCTTTGGTTAAAAAGAATATAGTAGCTGCTTTAATGCTGTTGGAAGGTAAAAGAGTTCTAGGATTTTTCGAAAAAGACTATTCGAAACGAGGAGCAGACTTTTCGAAACAGATTCTTCTAAAAGAACTTTCCGAAACGAAAAAAGTATTAAAACTAGATTTTTCAATAAATTTAACAAATACCTAAACAGCAATTAATGCATTTTATCCAACTCGATGAGACGAATAAACTGACACTAACACAGCGTTCGAAAATGAAAAAAAGCTCCGTTTGAAATTTTTTTAAACGACACACCAATCGACTCAGCTCACCGAGATGAGTAAAACGAATACCATAACATGGGGGTTTCCAACCCGAGCCCATGGCTGAGTAGCTAAAGTGACAGATTTGTAGTTTAAAGCCCGGGTTCGAATCCCGCTTCGAATTTAAAGTTGTCCAAATTCTATGAAAACAAGCGGAACTTTTTTCAATTTTCGTCCGCTGTGTCCAATTTATATATCGAGTTTGGCTATTGAAACGAAAAGTTTTCGTTTTTGGATAATTATATTGTTTTTTATTCGTCTCATCGAGACGGATAAAATGCTTTAATTGCTAAATTTATTAAAAAATCTAGTTTTTAGAATTCTTTTTCGTTTCGAAAAGTCCTTTTTCAAAAATCCGTTTTTCTTTTCTGGAATTCCGTTTTGAAAAATCAGTTTCAAAAAACCAGTTTTGAAAAATCCTAGAGCCAAATAAACGAATTTGATGCAAATAAATTAATATTAAAAATTTTCAGGTGAAGCCCATGGCTTTAGAAAATCAGAGTCGATTCAAAAATCTGTTGATGCTACTTATTATTTTCTTTGCAAAGCCTTAGGAATTGAGCCTTCTGTCTCAAGCGAGGTATAGTCTAAAGCTCGATATTGAATTTTCCTAGCTAGTCAAAAATGATAAGAGTTAAATTTTATAAATCAAATAAAATTTACCTCTAAATTATTAATTTTTGACTTGTTGAAATCGATCTTAGAGATCGTCCAGATATTACGTTACGTTACCATAGAAAATTCAAAAGATCATAAGGGTCCCTCCTTATGTTTTTTCACAAAATTTCCAAAATTTGGGGAGACCAAGTCAAAATTTGTTCATATTTTGCATAGAATTATAATTTATTAGTTAATTAAAATAAAATTTTTTCTTTAAAAATATTATTAAAGTTGAATACAAACAATAAGTTTTCTAGTGTATGATAACGCTATCATTGCCCGACCCCTCCTTTTCCCCCACGTTATCATTTGGCTACCCCCTCCCCCTCCTACATGATAACATAATATCTGGACAACTCCTTAAGACACGCTTTCTGGAGGAGTCGAAGACAACAAGGCTTAGAAGGTTCGGTTGGGCTTCCAAACATAACTATTTTTTGGCCAGGAGAAAACATTTTTAAAAATGTTTCTGATCAAAATCGAGCCGGACGAAAAATACTTTAGCTCATCCGATGTTGGATAACTCTCATTTCCAGCTATTTTTTGAAATTTCACATGTGGAAAATCCATGAAAATCGTAGATCTGAATCGAAAGAATGCTATAGATCGATGTATTTTGCGACGGGGAACACTTTTAGCAGGTTTTTAAAAAAATCTGAAAAACTTCACTTTACCAACTCGCCTCAGCTTATATAGGTCGAAAAAATGAAGTTTTTCAGATTTTTTTAAAAACTTGCTAAAAATATTCTCCGTCGCAAAATACATCGATCTATAGCATTTTTTCGATTCAGATCAACGATTTTCATGAATTTTTCCACATGTGAAATTTCAAAAAATAGCTGAAAATAAGAGTTATCTAACTTCAGACGAGCTAAAGTATTTTTCGTCCGGCTCGGTTTTGATCAGAAACATTTTTAGAAATGTTTTCTATTGCCTCCTTAAAAATTAGTTATGTTTGGAAGCCCAATCGAATCTATATTGCCCATCTTCAACTTCTCAAGAAAGTGTCTCTTATACTGTAAAGTAAGACAGCTGCCATTGGGCTATTCAAGAACGTGATTTTTTTGACTACGTTGGATAAAGTGTTTTTATTACACAAAATTTGCCATAATTATTTATTTATTTAGATTCAAATCGTTAATTTAAATGCAAGCAAACTTTAAAGAATTCATAAAGGCCAGTTAATTGGCATTATTTAAATACCCATTGTTATATTTATAAAATGCATAGAATAAAATGTTTTAAAAAATCAATATTGTTGAGGTAATATACATGTTATTGGGATTGGTATATATATTACAGATAAAGTTGAAAATCCAGCAAAGTTGAGAATTTTTAATTTGTAGGAAATTTCACTATGACAAAAGCTCTTGTAGGCAAATTCATTATGGCCTAGGCTTTAATAACAGACGTCAGCGAATTTGCCTATAAAAATTATGTAGTGATTTTACCTATGAAACTATTAATCACAGTGCATTTGTCTATAGAATCTTTGTTCATAGTGAATTTGCTTATGACAAAAATTTTCATAATCAATTACCTAAAAACCTTGAGCCATAATGAGTTTGACTACAAGAGCTTTGTTTATAAATTTTCCTACAAAAACTAAACATTCTCAACTTTGCCGGTAACATATTTATATAATTTCCTCATTACCTATATAAGAAAGCATGTACACATAGACGATGCCTACACAGAGCATAACACCAACCATTTTTTATATCCAATGCACAAACTTCACTTCGACCCAAATCGCTAATAATTTTTTGTATTCTATAAGTATCGTCAAACCAAAATAATTTGCCACTACCATCATAAACAATTAAGTCCTTAAGTAATACAAAGTAAAGTTCTTGTTAAATTTTCAAATCAAAAATTGTTAAACAAACCTTTTCATTGTCCCAAATAGCCAGTTTAGGACCTCGCACTATCCATTTTTGGCTTTTTCGTTGCTTGACTTTTACTATACGAGTGTTGGTAAGTCGATCGGCTTCTGTTAAGCTCAAAATTTGTAGACGAGATTTATCTATTTCACATAACACTATTCGTCTTTCGTCTTCTGACCATCTTTTAACATCAAAATCAGAATAATTTCCTGGTTTTGTGCGAGTGTCCTTCTTCCATCGTTCAACGATTAAAGTTTTCCTTAAACTATGTCATATATTCGGAATAAAAAATCCTACTACATTAAACGTGTAATGTGTGTCTATGTGTCCAAACGATCTCGGGAACGTTTGATTTAAACCCAGAATGTTAAAACAAAAGTTGTAGAGGACAATGAGAGAAGACAATTGACACCAAAATCATCGAAATCGGGAAATTTTTTTCTCAAAATTAGCTATAGCAGGGATCAATAAAAAAAAGGTATTAGTAATAACTAATGCATTTTTAACGAGGAGCGTCGCTCGAGAGTGTCGCTTGGAGTCACAACCCCGAGCACGGAGCGCTCGACTCCCGGTACTAACCATGTTAAATTAATAAGCTGCAACGTCCAAATTGTAGAACAGCTTTCACAAGTTCCTAGCATGTAAAGGGTATCATCTACTACTGTAATTTTCCTACGTGCCCATGGTAAAATCTGAGGTTCATTTGGGCATTCTAATATATGCTCCTCTTTTAATTCTGGATAAGAATGGAATATGATTAACCATTTTTGATCTATATAACCCAGCAAAATCACCTACAAATAAATTCAAAGAAATATAAAGTTTAGATCATACTTGACACTTGATTATATCATCCACATTATTATACCAAAATCTTACACCACAAATTTTATATGGACTTTTTAAATGGTGTATTATTCTTCCCATAAAATCCATGAAATGAACTCCGTTGTCATAGTCAGCAATCGCAATAATTTGTTCGCTACTTACTGCTATATCTACTGGATTTGCTAATGGTGGGTCTAGCCGAAAAGAAGTACATTTTCTAAAAATTTTAAAAAGTCGAAAAATGTATTAGATCTAGTAAAATATTTTGAGATTTTTCTAACATCATATAACTTGCTTCGCCGGCTATTATACATTTGCCCTTTCTTAAATTTCAACGTTTGCCCTTTGTTGGTGGTCGAGGGTTCGATCTCGCTAGAGTCGAAATTTTTTTTGGTCGATCAAAAAATTTTCGACCCTAGCGGGATCGAACCCTCGACCACCAACAAAGGGCAAACGTTGAAATTTGAGAAAGGGCAAATGTATAATAGCCGCTTCACCCATATTTTTATGAAGCCGAGATAGTAGTTTTATTCCTCATACCATGAGTCCTAATAGATTTGCTATAATTATCAGTAGATAGAGCTTCTTGATCGAAATAGGGTATTTTATCATATGTCTCTATTAGGTTGTTTAGAAAGAATTGTGGTTTTAATTTTTGTCACCTGATGGGCTCCAGAAATTCGTTTTCGACAAAAAATTTTTCAGTATTAGACAAGAATGTATGCTGAATACGATCCAATCTGTCTTTTTGAGCGTAACTCTTGTTTTCGTGTCAATATTCAAACTTTTCAGTAATTCAACTTTTTGACTATCAAGTACGATTTTTTTCAAAAATCTTTTGCATATTCTTATTCCTCATGAAAAACTGCATTAAAAGATACACTAGTTTCAAACCATCAAGAAAGGTTAAAATGTCGAAATAATGTCTTTTTTGCCGAAAAATCAAAAGTTTTTATATAGGAGTGTATTTCAAAGCTTTTTAGTGCAAAAAAGTGCAGTGATGATTTCCCAGCCCAAAAACAGCCTCAAGGGACCATTTTTTGATCCAATTTTCAATCAACTTCTAAACCTCTATCTAGGAAGCTCTATGCGCAATAATTTTAGAGAATTTAGTAGGAGATCGGGTATAAGGAATAAAACTAGCTCGGATTCGCAAAAATCTGAGCGTTGCAAGTTGTGTGGGGTCCTTGTGAACATAAAAACTAAAAGTATTTTTACTTAAAAGAATCAGTAGATGTGGATGGAAAATTAGAACAACCAACTTCTTCGGATATAATTTCTTCATCCATTTGGGAAATTTTCTTTATCTGGAATTTTTTTCTTTCTTCTATTTCATATTCCACTTTCTCACTTAAACTAATGCTTATCGTGTCACCATCTTTAGTCACAACTCTATTTATACGCTTAAATGCGCTAAAAAATTTTCTATAATATTTTTTATATTAGTGAATAAGTGGTTAATTTCATTGGATGACAGAGTAGTAACGTTACTACCTTTTATCAGGCTGGGGTCAAGGTAGTAGTCACACGTGTACAAACACCCTCCGAAAATTTTGACTTTCTGCGGGTGGGCAAAAACATAAGGGGGGACTAAGGTGATTTTTTTTCAATTTTGTTACAAATTTTTTAAAAATCACCTTGGTCCCCCCTTATGTTTTTTTTCCAAAATTTTGGGAAAAAAACATAAGGGAGGGGGGGGGGACCAAGGTGATTTTTTTCAATTTTTTCAAAAAATTTTCAAAAATCACCTTAGTCCCTGTCCCGTTATAAAATGACTTTTTCCAATCAATTTTTCAAGTTCAATCAAGATCATTATGGAAAAAGTGGAACGGGCAAAAAATAGTTTAGGCGTTGGAGATTATCTGTGCTTTTACCGTATTAAAATCAACAACGTCCTTAAAAAGTTATAACCATCCGTAATGGAAGGCCGCCTCGAAAAAACCCCGTGACGGTAACGAAAGGCCTAGTGCCTATAATTATATAATTATTCCATACCTTTTCGGCCAGCATCCAAAGCCTGTAATTGGAAACATTCATAATACAGTGCTTAAATATAACTAAACCTCATAATTACTTAGTTCTATGGTTTGGCATCAGTTCAGCTTAGAAAATCATCCAATATCCTTTGTTTAACACATAAAACGAACGTTAAATAAGAAATTTTAAAGACTAGTAAGCTTAATAATCCGGCTAAAAAATCCGTAAATAAAGTTCGTGAAAAAAATTCGCAAATCGGTGAGGCGAAACCGACTCTAGTTCCAACTCAATTTCAATTATCTTCAAAGTTCTAAAGCGATAACGAAATAAATTTTTAATTAAGTTAAACTTAGGCAAGCTAAAATCTAGTCAGTTGGTTCAAATTTCAATGCATGCTCATAAAATCCTTTTAATGCCCTCTTTTTTCTAATTATTTGAAAATTTCACGAGTTTTGTAAAATCCCTACCCAAAGGGTAGGTCACTAAGATGTAATAGAGAGTTACCTTTGATATTTTTATTAAAATTTCTTATATTTACAACTTCGATATATTGGAAGACAAGCCATGGGGATCTCTGACCCCTTTATATACCCAGACCCCACCAGGTCGTGATGCGTCAAGATAAGTCAACCTTGGTCAAACTCAGTCAATGTTAACTGTGCTTGGATCGAAGTTGACCTTATCTTGACTGATACTTGACCTGGTTTGACATCACCAAGTGGTAATGTCACCTGCGTCAGCACAAGTTTAGAGACTATTCTTACATCAATTAATTTGAAGATTAAATTGTGTCAGTGTTAAAAGTTGTGTGTAATCAGTAATTAGAATCAAAATTTTAAATAAAAAGAAATCAAACTGAATTCAAATAATTTATTCATATAGTGAAACTGAGCTTTGGTTGAGACTTTTCAATATGTTTTTGATATTTTCTGAAATACGATGTCTCATCCTCCGTTTAAGATCAAAGTCATGAAATTTGGCTTATACTGTAAAATCTTATAGGCATTTTATGAAACATTCGATTTTTATGTAAAATGCTATCTAAAAGAAGGTAGAAAAATGATTTTAATCCTCATTTTGTTCAGAATATTGTAATTGGGTCTCCTCTATTCTATTAAATAAAAATGATGGCGCGCAAAATTGTGTTGATTTAAGGAAAACACAATTATGTTACATTTCTGGTATAAAAAATGTTGAAAAATGGGTTTATACAGGGTTAGATTGGCCCAGATATGTATGTAAAAAATCTTCCCACTCTCTCAGGTACAAAGGGTTTGGCAAAAAAAAAATTTGAACTTTTTTATATAAAATTTTTTCACTCGGGGAACTACTCTGGATCACTATGTATAATTGAAGTTTAAAAAAATCGTCGATCGGGAAATACATTTGTCGCATAGTGTATATATTGTCGTATAAACATATTTTCCAAACATAAAAATTTCAATATGGTTCCTTTTAAGTTTAAAAACAAGGCATAAAAATAAAGCCATAAATCTTATTTGCAAATATAATTTCGCACATTTTCAAATAGACTTGAATCAGCCCTAGAATTGCAATGAAAACGAGCGATTGAATTATGAAAGTCGTCAAGCTTACACTCAATACGCCGACCCGAAAATACATGCCCTCTGCTCTTTTTAAGGAGGTCCACCGCCAAAACGTATCAAAAACTAGATGGAAAGAATTTAAAAGCTTTCGAGAGCTAAAAGCCCATTAGAATACATATCCATAACGAAACTCTTTCACCTTATGCTTTTTTGCATTTATGACTAATAAGGCTTTTAAAGGCGTTAAGATAATGAAAAAAAGAAACTTGTGATATTTTTTATAAATTAATTTACTTCATATTTTTAAGGTAAAAAACGAAAAAATGTCTCTATCTCAATAACGGTTGGAAAATATCTTTATACTCTAGGGTTTTTCTTGATAAATGGCAAATTCGAACAATAAGACCTAAGTGAGTTGAAGATCAATAAAGCGATTTGAAGAAATAGAGTGAAACTCAAAATATATGTGCTCAAAAGACATTATGAAAAATGATACCATATTTGAGTTAGACTTAAAATGTACATTTAAGATATTTATAAAGGCACTTGAGGAAATCGACTGCTTTATAATTTTGTTATTTGACGACTATAAAATTTTTGAAACTCTATAAATGATAACAAATTAAAAGTTGAATTAAAAAGGTTGCCTTTAAACCAGGCACGTAGGGGGGGGGACAAGGGGGTTTATAGACTCTCCACGTAGGGGAGGGACAAGGGGGTTTATAGACTCTCCACGTAGGGGGGGGGGCAAGGGGGTTTATAGTATCTGAAGGCAATTGGTAAATGTAGTGTCGGTAGCGTTGGTAGTGTCGCTAAAAAAATACACTACTTTTTTTCAGGGAAGGCTCGGATCAAAAAACGAAGACTTGGAAACGATTCTCCATACCCGATTTGATATATAAAACATCAAAAATTATGATCCAAAAATGTAACCCCCATTTTTTATGTAACCCCGAAATATTGAACATGTTCATAATATTTCGGGGTTACATAAAAAATGGGGGTTACATTTTTGGATCATAATTTTTGATGTTTTATATATCAAATCGGGTATGGAGAATCGTTTCCAAGTCTTCGTTTTTTGATCCGAGCCTTCCCTGAAAAAAAGTAGTGTATTTTTTTTAGCGACACTACCAACGCTACCGACACTACATTTACCAATTGCCTATCTGAATGATTCTGCAGAAAATTTTAAATTGAATCAATTAAAAGTTGTTTATTGAAGCGATTAATCAGATAATTTTAAATAATCTTTTCAATAAACAACTTTTAATTGATTCAAGTTAAAATTTTCTGCAAAATCATTCAGGTACATGTTTTCGTTGTAATAAACAAATTTCAAAAATCGCCAACTTTACACGCAATTATTCAGAATTTACTGTAAAAACAAAAAATGCTCCATTTTTCATGAGCTTTCCTAATATCAGCAAAAAGGGCAACCTTTTTCTGCTTGGACTGCTCCTTTAAAAGCGAATCTATATACTATGTATATATATTTAAAAATAATTATTTATTGTGATTTATATTCAAAATTGAAACACACTTATGAAAAGTATTAAAATTATTAATCGGTTATAGTTCTTAAATAATAATTAATCAACAAATATAAAATAAAAAAACATTAACAATACCTTTATTTTTTGCAATATGTGTAGATAATTGGAGTACTCGAGGTGACTAGCACGTATGTGAAAGAATAAATAAATAAATAAAATTTACTACTCATCATTGTAGGGTACCCTCAAATTTGAATTGCTTTAGCATATTGACGATAACTCTTTGTAGGAATTGAATTGAGAGATGGTTAACCACTCGTTTGAATTCCTACAAAAAGTTATCGATAAATAATAAAGCGATCCAAGTTTGAGAGTACTCTAACAATGATGGACCTAGACCGCCGTTGCAAATCTTATTTTATTATTTAAACTCTTTCACATACGTGCTAGTCATCTCAAGTAATCCAATAATCTATGCACATTACAAACGATAATAGCGTTAAAAAAATTTCATTCAGATATCAACTATACAATTCATAAGTTCATAAATAATATAGACTACCAGGTCATTAAGTGTGATATGTCAGTTAAAGTTATAAGAAAAAAAATTAAGCAGCCTTGGATTTAATACCATATTTTTCAAGATTGTCATCTATGAGGTTAATTAATGGATCGATATAAGACGTATATAAATAAGGAGCGCCATTTGTTTGAGGCAAGTATAAATAGAGCAGAAATATTATCTAAAAAAGATCATTACATTAAAAAAATATTAGGTCAATCCAAAAATTCTATCACGTGGTTTAAAGGTAGCATTGATTTTTGATTATCTCTTCATGGTAAAGCCCGTTTCGGATGAAATTTTTTCATTCTAGGGTATTTTTATTTGCTGAACAGTGGCGACTCTGGGGCTCAGGGATGGGTGGGGGACTCACTGAAAAAATTTTCAAGTGGAAAATTGAATTTTTTAAGCAAATTGATAAAAAAAAATGTTAAGAAATATTTTAAAAATTAATATTTTCGGAAAAATTTTTCGAAAATTAAAAATAATAGGGACTCCTTCATGAAATTTTTGGCCGGCATTCGGAGGTAAAAGCATACAGAGTGGTTTTAAGTTCGTCAAAAACTTTTATTTCAACGCCGTACACTTCAAAAACAAACTCAAATTTCAGTAGAAAATTTTTCTGATATTTTAAATTTTTTCTAAAGGGGGTACCCCCATGATTTTGGTGTCGTTTTTCTTCTCTCGCCGAGCTCTTTCCAAAAATCTAAGTCATAACGGGATTGGACTTAAGATTACAAAATTCGGTGACACAGACAGACAAACAGACATTTGTTGTTTAATATTAAAAGATTAATAAATCATACTTTGGCTAGCCAATAAAACGGGAAAACCTGCATGATTGTTACAGCAAAAAAGTCAACTAACGAGAATGCTGCAAAAACTGTCCAATAAACTAGCCATTTCGTATCGTCGTCTTTATTGGTGGATCTTATCGCCTATAAAAAAGATTTATCTACGCAATATATTCTTAGAGAATTCAATAAATTTTTATCATTTTATATCATTTATATTACCTTAACAGATGCATAAGCCGGATAAGCGAATCCAACTGCATTGCAAAGAATTTGAGCCATTGAACCAATTATAAAATACAATGCTAGCACACCAAGGAGTATATAAGCCATCTGTGATTACAGGGTGAGGAAAAAGTTCTTGCGCATAAATATTGACCTAAAACGGCATAAACGATTGTATATATGTCCAAGTACAGATTTTAAAGAACAGAGCACAACTTCCAACTCATTCTTTAACGAGTTTTCACAATTCCCTCTATGAGTTTCTCTTCAGTCCCGCTTCTATAAAAACTTGGGAGGAAATTACTCCGGAACAGATCTTCTGTCTAGTGAATGGCTACACCAGGTTGCTTCACCTAGGGCTGAAGCAAAGATCGTAGAGGGAATTTTGAAAACTCGTAAAATAAAAAGTTAAAATTTGGGCCTTGTTCTTTAAAATAAATATATAGGGGGGCCAAAAGAAACGGGAATTTGGTCCAACAGTAACGGGAAAAATAACGGGAATTTGGACCAAAAATAACGGGAATTTGGTCCAAAAATAACGGGAATTTGATCCAAAAGTAACGGGATTCTGGTTCAAAAGTAACTAATTTGAGTTTTGTATATTGCATGGATTTTCATGTACCGAATGCGTTTACTTATTGTATCAATGTGTAAAAATAGTTACTTTTGAACCAGAATCCCGTTACTTTTGGTTCAAATTTCCGTTATTTTTGGACCAAATTCCCGTTACTTTTGGACCAAATTCCCGTTATTTTTGGACCAAATTCCCGTTATTTTTCCCGTTACTTTTGGACCAAATTCCCGTTTCTTTTGGCCCCCCCCCTATATATTTGGGCACATATACAATCGTTTATTCCGTTTTTATGTCAATATTTACGCGCAAGAACTTTTTCCGCACCCTATATATTTAAATTTATACTAATTTTTTGTCAACTTACCTTTTCTCGTTTGATGCCTGTAACTTTTTCAGCTTTTTCAATATAGTTATCGATCTTTTCATCTTTTTTCCCATATAAAGCTTCATATAATTTATCATTCAATTGAGAAATCGATCCTGTTAATGAATTATACGTATTTTGTGCCATATTAAACTAAATGCTATAAATCTTAAAGTGGAAAAACATATATAGTCCTTTTTTTCGTCAAAGATTTTTTTCTTCTATAAATTTTTTCCGATTGAATCAGGAATTAAAGGAAGAATGGTTTATTGAAATGAAAAAAATTTAAATTCTTTGAAAGAAATTTAAAAATTCTGATATAGTTTGTAGTTCGTATTCAGAGATTAAAAAATTCTTTCAAAAAATTTAAATTTTTTTCGTTTCAATAAACAATTCGTCTTTTAATTCCTGATTCAATCGGAAAAATTTTATAGAAGAAAAAAATCTTTGACGAAAAAAAAGACTATAATATGCAATAAATAAAAAGAATCGATCAATAACATTAGATGATAAATTGACACATAAAACGATTAAGCATACACAAGATGATAAAATCATCAAGTGCATCTTTGTATTTCAAATAGAACGTTTTTAAACGGAAATTCATTATGAAATAATCGGAACATTAAATTATTTATTCATTTTCAACAATATTTATAAACAATTGAATATAAAAACAGTTTTTAAATTTTTAAACATTGTTTGTTGTGATTATATGTGAAAAAAATTGAGAAAAATGTAAAATTCAAATACATTAAATTATATGAATTTATATGGATTGAATACTATATGGATTTAGACTTCCTTGGATTATTTTCCAATTCTCCGATATGATCTAACAGTTCGTTGCAGCGATTTGCATTCCGCATTTTTAAATCTTGCATATTATGGATTTCATCCACTGTGTTATCTTTTAGCTTTCGTATTTCTTGAACTTCTCGTTTGAGTTCATCAACAACTTCGCGCCAATATTTGTTTTCATTTGTTACAAAATCCATATTATTCAATGGTTCAAGATTCATATTCAGAGTAATCTCTGTTTCGACTTCGATGTTGCTTTGATTGGGGGAGATGCATGTCTAACAAGGAACCATCCCGAACTGTCAGTACGAAACCTATATGTAAATGAATTGTAGGTTAAAAAGCACCAAAAAATACATCGAAAAACGTGAAAAAATTTTCCCCGTGATACATCTCTGTGAGCCTGGAGCCCAAAATGTGTTATTTTGGGCTGTTTTTGGATCTGAAAGATATCCTCATAACTTTTATGGTTAAAATCTTTTTCAATAATTTTTTAAACATCTGTTAGGGGGAGAAAAGTCGCAAATTATGGTTTATTAACTTTGGCCTCAAACCTTTGTTTTCGTGGATAAAAATGCTTTACAAAAACGACACCACCTTCCCTAAGAAAAATTGAACTTTCTGGGGTCTAAATTCGACTTTATCTTATCCGGTTGGATTTTAAATCGACTTAAAAAAAGTTTCTAGGTCAAAAAAACATTTTCTGATCGTTTTTGGCATAAGTTATGAAAGTCCGATTTCGACTCCTGATGGCTGAATGGTCATCCGATGGACCTGCCATCCAGCCATCGGGGGTCGAAAATCGAACTTTCATAACCTATGCCAAAAACGATCAGAAAGTATTTTTTTGGCATAGAAACAATTTTTTAAGTCGATTTAAAATCCAACCGGATAAGATAAAATCGAGTTTAGACCCCTAAAAGTTCGATTTTTCTAGAGAAAATGGTGTTATTTTTGTAAAGCGTTTTTATCCACAAAGACAAAAGATTGAGGCCAAAGTTAAAATACCACAATTTGCGTCTTTTCGCCCCTAACAAATGCTTAAAGAATTATTGAAAAAGATTTTTACCATAAAAAGTTATGAGAATATCTTTTAGGCCCAAAAATGGCCCAAAATAACACATTTTAGGCTCCAGGCTCACAGAGGTGTCTCACGGGGAAAATTTTTTCACGTTTTTCGATGTATTTTTTAGTGCTTTTTAACATAAAATTCATTTTCATATAGGTTTCGTACTGACAGTTTGGGATGGTTCCTTGTAAGAAATTAAAAACATATAGGGCATTCCCCACCAGGAGAGAAAAGAGCATCAATCATGATGAAGTGGCAAACATCTTTCTTTGTACAAAATGGTCAAGTGTTCGATCCCGCCAGAGCGAAAATTTTATTTGTCTTAAAAAAGGTTATAAGAAACCCCCTTAACAATAGCATATCGATTCAAGGTTGTGGTATCTTTTGAATCAGAAATGATTGCTGATTACGATTCTTCAAAAAGTTTTTGAAAAAAAGTGTTCCACGGAGTGTTTTGAGCCTCATCGTTGTATTTTCAAAATTTTAACGTTTTAGTATACTGGCCAAAACTCCTCATAGGATTTGAATTAAGACTTCGTTTACCACTCATAATAAAGGTGATGATCTGTGCTACAACTTTATGGAAATGGGGATATCTCTAGTAGATACATTCATCTATAAAGGGTTCCACATATGTCAAAATCGAAAAATAATGACGGCAAAATTTTTTCGTGTAATTTTAAAGGAGTTTCCTTTAATAACTTTTTTGAATCAGTCAAATAAAATTTTCACTTGAAGGAATCGAATCCTCGATCATTTGGATGCAAAATGAGATGCTTGTCACTTCACATTGAAAGATCCTTTTTTCTTGTGTGAAAATGTTTATATCCTACTACTTTAAAAAGGGAAATACTTGGAATGCCTTATCGTACTATTATAAAGGTGTAATGTCTGTGTATATATGCCCAGACGATCTCAAGAACGCTTGGTTTAAACCCTGGATACCAAAACAAAAATTGTAGGGGACAATGAGGGAAGACGATTGACATCAAAATCATCGAAATCGGAGACAAAAAATCTTTTTTCACTTTTTATCCCTTAGGGAGACCAAGAGGAAAAATTGATTTTCCAAAAAGTTCTCCAAATCGGCTAATTTGTTTGTACTCGGGGTTTTCGGGTATGGGGAACACGAATCCGAAAGAATTATTGAATTTTAACCACGAGAAGGAGTCGAAACGGCTAATATTAATGAGATCGGTAATTACTGAGTTGATAGCATAAGAAATAGGATCAGTAATTACTGATCCTCTAAAATTCGCATATTTACACGTCACTACACCCGCTCGGAGAAAGGAAAAGCTCGGAGGGAGAAACACTCGGGAGTCTTCATAAACATCTCTACTTTGATCCCCTTCGAGCGTGATAGCGCTCAGTCTCCCGGACTAATATAATATAAGAGTATGAAAGTATGATGTTTCCATATGAAGGAGTGTCTAATATTTCCTAGCATCATGTAAATTTGATACTTTAATAAAAATTAACTAATACCTGAAGTTCTACATCTTTTGTTGTTGATGTACAAGTTTCTTTCGTATTTACTATTGGAACCAAAACTTTGTTTTTTCCTTCAACATGTTTCATTGTTATAACTAAAAATGTATTATAACATTTATAGAAGTTTAGTTATATATATTAACTAGTACTGGGTCTTCGCACTCATCCCTACTTCTCACCTCCGAGCGCTACGCACTCGGAGGTGAGAAGTAGGGAGTGCGAAGACAGTCACTTCTTATTCTCTCTACGAGCACTTCTCTCTTCGAGCATTTCTCTTTATGTACCTGACAGAATTTTGTTACATATTAAAATAAAAGATCGAATTTTTTGTTTAGGGAGACCCCCATAAAAGTAGTGTCGATAGTCTTTTCATAATCTCTTACAACTTTAGTTTGAGAACTCAAGGTTTAAATCAAACCTCCCAAGATCGCCTGGACATACAAACATTACAGTTTATATTAATAGAATTATAACTTTATGAAACTACAGTTATTTTGATTTAAAAAATCAATAATATGCTTCAAATAATAATATAAGTATTGGGTTGTTCCAATAGTTCGCGAAATTCACTTTTCATTTTTTACTTTTCACTTTCTATTTTTTCAAGGAAAAAAGTGAAAAATACTTATGAAAAGTCATACAATTTGAAATCCTCAAACTTTTGGAACAATCCAATAATATTATTCGAATTTATTGTAAAGTAATTATGTAATGACTATAAGAAATTGTAAGCGATATCTAAAGCTTTATAAAAATATAAACTGGGGGACCGAGCGCTATCGCGCTCTGAGGGGAAAGGAGATTTTCCGATCCGATCTTCGAGCGCCCCGAACGAGATCTCCGTCCTGATCCAATTGCTTCCGAGCTCTTCTGAGTGCTTACGAATTCTTCCGAGCGCTTACAAACTCGTAGGCGATCATTTGTATACCTACGGCGCGGCCAGGTTGACCAAGCTACAGCATTTCCAGCTAATTTATCTAATATACCTCTAGGGTACTCCGACTCGTCAATCTCTTATTCCGACGTGGGCGGTCCATCAGGCCCATTAAATCTCACAACAGTTAATTTGTTATCTAATGTTTCATAGCAAGCACGGCCCTACACGCCTGCTCAGCAATGGTAGACACCAATTAGACCGTTAAACGCCCTGAAGACCGAGTTCTCCTTTTTAGCAGAAATTTTCCCGTTTTTTACAGAAATTTCCATTGCATTGAACCGAAATTTCCCCGTTTTTATCGGAATTTTCCCGTTTTCTGATCAAGAGATTTCGTTCGGACTTGTTTTCAAGTTTTTTCGAATTTTTTTCAATTTCTTTCGATTTTTTTAATTTTTCGAACATACGCCGTAGGTTCGGGGATCGAACCTACGCCTATCAGGACTGCAAAGCTACGCCTTTTCCAACTGAGCCATGAAGGCATATAAACAAATGCGTTTTCATTTCTGACCACATTCTAAAGCATAAAAAACGAAAATGAAAAAATTGATTTTTTAATTTTTTCAGAAGGGGTACCCCCATGATTTTGGATTCGTTTTTCTTCTCTCACCGAGCCCTATCGATTGGTATAAGCCGTGACGGAATTGGACTTAAGGTGACGGAGATAGCACAAACAGACAGACAGACACACATAGCGCGTTTAATATATAAGGATAAAATATGACTTTCAAAGGAACCACAAGTTCTGCATCGCTAGGATTTTTACAAAACTTAGCACAAAAGTTAGGAGAAAATATTTTAAAATTATATGTTATAGATTTCAGTGTCAAAATCTTTAACAGATTTTTTATACTTTTCCCTATCCTTTATTCTAGGTTTAGTTAAAATCTGAATATGGCAGAACTTGCGGCTCCCTTGTTAGTTTGTGTTAAATGAACAAAGAATCGTACAGAAAGTTAAGGAAAAGACTTCGGCAAATTAAAATACATTTCATGAAGCGGGACATTATGCCCAGCATCAAAATCAAGAAAATATCTATCGCATAATCTATAAATAATTTGATTTCGTTCATCTTCTGAAATATTAGTATAATCTTCTCTTAATGCAAGGTCATCATCGTCGAATTCATCGTCTCGCAAACTAAGACGCTCTTCCGGATCCCTAGCTAACCAAAAATGAACAATATTTTCGTCTTCGGGCGTGTTTAATAAACCAGGGTGGCGAGATTTTAATAAAAGAATAAGCAAATGATTAGCACGGTTTGATGCTAATTTTTCGACCATACTTCCAACGTCTTCAGTGACAATAATATCATCCTGTGAGCGGCGAATGATTAAAATAGGACCATGATATTTTAAAAGCTAAAAAGTCAATATAAAAATTTTTTAAAGTTTGATCCAACCTGCTTGCTGATTGGTAAATTTAAATGCTTCCTGACGGTAAATTGCACCAAATGTCCCAAGGATTGAGGCATTCTAGAAATTGCTAATGGCAACAAATCATCAAAAGTTGCATCCAATATCAATCCTCGGATGTTAGGGTAGTTAGCCGCAACCCAAGTCGCAGGAAATCCTCCGATTGACCATCCGAAAACGACAATTTGTTCTTCTTTAAAACCAAGATTTTGAATAGCCAATTGCATTACAGATTCAATTGCTGCAAGAATGTTTTCGGGATAAGGATTTCCTGTGCTTTCAGCAAAACCTAAATTTGTGTTGCGTCTATAGTCTGTTTCAGTCAGTGGGCCATGGCCCCCAAAACCGAAAATTTCTTTTAAAAAATGGCATTTTTGGCCAAAATTCGAAAATTTTCTTAAAGGAGAGGGCCCGAGCTCGGTCTCCAGGTACTAAATATAAAACGTGTAATGTGCATCTGTACAGGCTAACTTTTGAAAGCGCGATATAAACTGCTGTAACGATATGCCATGTTTGTGAGGATGGAATTCTAAGATTTTTGATACCAAAAACACGGGGGTACACACACAGGAAAAATAGTTTGTAGGTGCAAGTATACGCAAAATTATCGGCTTTCCCGTACTTTGATTTTAAATCTATAATATACCTGGGCTGTTCCACCCTAATACAGAGTATCCCATTTTCAGTGGAGTAACCATAACTCCAGTTTCGTAGTATCCGGCATTCCCATCACAACAGATAACTAAAGTGGAACCTCTCTGTTCATCTACTTGTTTTAATTTATTATTTCTCCGATCAAAAAACATTGAATCTATTCGATTACCATCTTCTGCCAAAATTACGTTTCGTTGTGCTCTCTGTGAATTTTTAAAAATTATTATTGCTATTTTTCTTACTTCATCTATAATATAACTGCGCCGTTTTTCAACAAAAACTTCAGAAAACATATAGTTGAATAAAGACAATCCACCTGGATATAACATACGACGACCAATAGTATGTGCCATAAAATAGGATGTACACGATCGAATTGTATTCCAAGGTTCACTTATTGGGCGAAGAATTTCTTCTTCTGAAGTATCCACGTACCATATATTAGTTCGATGAGAAGCTTTAAAAGTAGGAGGTGCTGCATAAATCTAAATTTTTAAAAGAAATATTAGATATCATTCAAACTTCGACCCGATAAAGCGGGTCTAATTGTGCTAACTATTTGGTACTGAAATCAGTTAATAATACCGAAGGCCGAAAGCCTGTGGCGCTCACGCATTCTCAGATGGTGACTCAGAGCGGCATTTCGTAATTTTACTTTTTTTTCAAAAATCCTACTACTATAAATGTGTAATGTTTTTGTTTGTGTGTCTATCGGACGATCATGTAACGTTAGATTTCAACCCGGAGTGCTAAAAAAGTTGTAGGGACGATGAGAGAAGACGATTAACATCAAAATCATCGAAACCGGAGACAAAATTTTTTTTTCACTTTTTACCCATTGACGGATCAAGGGGAAAAATCGATTTTTAAACAAATTTTTCAAATCCGACTGATTTTTTGTACTTGGGGGTTTTCAGGTATGGGGAACACGAATCCGTAGGAATTTTTTATGAGGAATGGGAAGGTGGGGGATATTTAGGAACGGTGGAGGCGGTCCTCACAAACATAATCAAAAATAGGAGTCAAATTTGAATATATTTGAATTTTATCAAAATCATAAGAGGATACCCTTATGTTTTTAACAAATTTGTTTCCAGAACGGGAGGGGTGATCGCTTTTCAGGTACATGTTTTCGTTGTAATAAAAAAATTTCAAAAATTGCCAACTTCGCACGTAATTATCTCTTAAACGAAAACGATTCAGAATTTACTGTAAAAACAAAAAATGTTCCATTTTTCATGAACTTTCCGAATATCAACAAAAGGACAACTTTTTTCCGCTCGGACTGGTCCTTTAAAACTAACCCTCTCGAGATCCTCTGACAGACAAACAGACACGTTTATACATAGTAATAGGATAAACATCAGTTAACATCAACATACCTGGTAGTCATATAAACTTAATTGATTTAAGATGTTTGTATTATTTTTATTATTGCCTTCTAGCAATAAATTGACAAATTTACGGTATTCAGGACTAAAATGCGTAAATTTTTTAAAACTCAATTACAATATAATCATACTTTAACAGGCGACCGATTGAACGTGTGGTATATGCCACAATATGAAAAAAGATCAACCATTGAAACCAAGTCATGGTACTCGATAAAGTTAAACGACGAATAGCCCAAGGTATTAATATTGGCGAAGCCATCACACCAAAATTCTTTAGTCCAACTGTAAAGCTAACTAAAGTATTCCCGATCGACTCGATCGGATTTGGATTATAACCAACATTTCCTGGAAGAAACATTTGATAGACTCGGGGACCAAAAATAAAAGTCTTTAAATACAGCCACATTCTATATAAATGATGGTTTTAGATTAACTAAAAGTAATTAAGTATATACTTGAAATATATCCAACTCTATCAGCTAAACAAAAATGGCTCAAGAAAATTTTTATTCAATAGATAAATTTTGCCAAAAATTTTTAATATTCGCGCAATTTTTGGCATTAATTGGCATAGTTTATTCATTCGCATGTATTAGTCAGTGTATGGTTGGGTAAATTGCGCGCGTACTTGCGCGCGTATCCATAAAGATTCGAATATCGACTGAATGCAGATGCGTCTTTTTGGTTATTCATCGAGAAAATATAGTCGAATATTCCTCTTTCCATTGATCCGTTTTACTGAAGTGAATGAAAGAGTGGACACTTCAAGGACATTTCTAATTCTATTCAATAGTTTAAGAATGAATTGAATCACCCAACCCAACTCTCCCCCCCCCCTCAATTTGGGAGGGAGGACTCGTGTGGAGCACGCAAGCAAAATTCTGAGACGCGTGTAACAAAAAATTTTTAGACATGCGCGTGTGTCTAATTTTTTTCGCGCTCATGCATAAAAAAGGATTATTATACAAAGGGTGGGATAGGCGGGTGGGGGAGTTGACTACTAAAAAGAGGTAGGTGAAGGGTAAGTAACTTGTATAAATTCAATATTTTTTAGTTAAGGTATATAAGAGATCGGAGACCTATGTCTCTACTGGTAGTTTCACTTTTTGTGAAAGTGTTTTTACAAAGTTTCTGAGCCAAAATGCCTGTTTTGCTAGTTATAAAACGGGGTAGTTACAGAGTAGCTTATTTTTTAGCACGCTCTTGATACCAGACACCTGGAAACACTCCTAATAGACAACTCATCGAAAAATGCAATGACGAATTTACAGGCGTTTGGCATCAAGAGTGGGCTAAAAACAATTTACTCCGCATCTTCCCGTTTTATAACTAATTTTCTATGCAAGACGGGTATTTTGGCACAGAAACTGTGTAAAAACACTTTTACAAAAAGTGAAACTACCAGCAGATAGATCTGGGCCTTCGTTTCCTTATATATGCCTTGCCTGAAAATATTGAATTTAGAAAACTTACCTACCCGTTTTAGTAGTCAACTGCCCCACCCTGTCTACTCCACTCCTTTTTATAATAACCCCACAAAAAATGTTGGCTAGCGCCCCGGAGGCGCGTTTGAAGAAAAACATTTATTTTAACTCATGTGTGTAAATAATAATAATTACATAATAGTTCTTAAAAAATAGTCAACAAATTTTTTGGAAAAAGTTAATAAAATACCGAAGTCGTCTTATCGAGGGTCGATTGTATTTATGATTTATGTTTTTTATATTTTTATTTACGTTTTTTAGGCCAAAATGGTTGCAAATGCTATGGATGATAATTTAGCAGACTGCCGAGAAATATTTTGCTATTTCGATTCAAAAGGTGATGAAAAGATTAATGTAGCCCAAGTCGGTGATGTGTTGAGGGCACTCGGACAAAACCCAACTGAAGCGGAAATTCGAAAATGTTGTGAGAATTGGTCAGATCCTGGTAAAATAATTTACTTAATGATTCGCACTCAAAATCCATCATGTTAATTTCGAAAAGATGCAAAGAATTTCTCTATGCTGTTAAAGTTAACACTTTCAAAGCGTTTGATTAATATTTGACTTCACTCTTTCGAATGTAAATTGTTAAACAATTCACACTTTACATGTGTGAATTCAGATTATTTTATAGCACGGGGAGTAGTGCAGGGCAAAAGATAATACCAAAGATCATTATCTAGGTAATATAATGCTATTATCCAAGGAATTCATAATTATTATCGGAAGAAAAAGGATAAAATTATCCTTTGAATAATTATTATCGATTTTTTCGATAATCATTATCTATTATTATGCTCCTGATAATATTATCGAAGATAATATCTTCGTCAAAAATCTAGCGGTCTCAAGTTGCTTACCAAATCGGACGGTCGGCTTTTCTAGCCATTAGGCCATGAGCGCTCAGCTGTTTTGAACCTCACAATGGAATAGAGTTTATATTTCATTCATTGGAATCTGGAGTATAAATTTTTAGAAACTCGCATTACATTCGAAGATTTTGTGCCTATATTTCAAACAATTAACAAAAGCCGTCAAGAACATTCTTTAGAAGAGTTCGTTGAAGGACTTTCACATTTTGATAAAGAAGGTAATGGTACGATGTACGTTGCTGAACTACGACATCTTTTAACTACTCTCGGTTAGTTTTGCCTATTGATCTAGCTTAAAACAAACTTTTCGAGAAAACCGAGCTTTGGGTGTCACAAAAATTTTGTAAGGATACTTATTTTGATAATGAATTTGATCGATTTCTAGAAAGATTAATTCATAATCTCTTTTACCAGAGTTGTAGAGCTTGATTTCTTCTACAATTTTCTTAAAGGTTACTTTTGAAGAAAATCGATAGAAAAACAAGAAAATTGCACGAAAAACTAATAACCCTTAAAAATTTTTGTGACACGTTTTGTGACATAAAGCTCTATTTCCTTAAAAAAGGTGTTTTAAATAATTAAATTTTACACAGATCCAAATGTGGCTGTGTACATTTGTGTCTGTCTTATATTTTTTATTGTTTACATAATAATTTTTAGGAGAACGCTTAAGTGATGAAGAAGTAGATCAGTTATTGAGTGGATATGAAGATATGAATGGCTATATTAATATTTCGGATTTTGTTCGTGGTATTATGAATTCTTAAAAATTAATATTTAATAATCCAGTAATTTTGCTTTTGAAACTTTAAAGAAAATTTTATAATGTCATATCAATTGTTGCAATAAGCAGTATTTTATTGTACGAGTCAAAGCCGGCCGAAGTCGGCTTTGGTTCATCCACATCACATCATAAAATCGTAATCACAAAAATTACATTTAATTGTAGTGCATGAAAACTTTAAATTTCTGTTCGTAACTTTTGTACATCATTTTTGACCAACGTGGTTTAATGAAACGATTTTTAAAACACTATATAAAATTGTCAATTTACTAAAGTTTCAAACAAAGTTTATTTTTATGGCATTGATTTATTTACTTAAAAAGTTTATTTTTATGGCATTGATTTATTCACTTAAATTATTATCCTACTATTATAAACGTATAATATTTGCTTTCTGTGATTACGAACTCGGAAACGTTAGATTTAAACCATGGACGCTAAAACTAAAGTTGTAGGGGATGAGAGAAGACGATCGACACAAAAATCATCTAAATGGGACGTTTTTCAACTTTTTACTCTTGGGGTAAAAGTAATACATATTACTTTTGTAAAATATTTTTTGAAAAAATTGTAAAATTACGAAGTGCCGCTCGGAGTCATCCTCGGATCCCTGCCTTATCTTCCTTCGGAGCGCGAAGCGCTCGGCTCCCGGTACTAATTTTTATTTTAATAAAAAGGTCATCAGTTTAAGATTTAATAAATGAACACATCCATACATTAAGATAATATAAGATATTTAGTTGTAGCCAGGGGACTAGAGGGAGGGGGCTATAGCCACACTGCCGTGAAAACCCAACAAAGAAAAATAAAAATTATAAGTGAGACCCTTATCTTTTTTCAAGTTTTTATGGAAAAATTTCTTTAGCTCCCTCTCCCCACCTGTTGAAACTTCCTGACTACATCTACGAGTACCCATAAATAACTTAAACTATTTTAACTTCAACAAATCATTTTTTCGATAAATTGATAACAAGGAATCATTAACATAGGAAACACAGCTAGAGCAATTTTAACTAACCAGGCATAAAGTCGATAAAAAAGAAATCTTTTGATATATTTAGATTTTTCTGATGCAGAATAAAATTTTTTGCTAATGCCATCCCAAGGGGTTGGAGAATTCTTTATCGTTTTAAGGGCATATATCAATCGATTTAAATTATTATGGAATTAGCGATAGCTTGTTGAATTCAGGACATCTCTTTCAATTTAAATCCCATTCAAGTGGTTTTGGTGGAGAGGATCATTATAATTTTTTATTTTTGTAAATTGTTATAAAAATATCGTTTTTTACATTATATATGTTTTGAAGACCGTTTTAACCTATTTTTCCTTTTAAATTTTTAGTCGTCAGACAAATAGATTGCTCATACAGTTTTCAAAATACCCGCCTATTCCTGAATCGTTGCAGAAAATTTTCATTTACATAATTCAGTATGAGAAAATATTGGAATGCTTGATTAAAATAAAATTTCAGTTTTGTTGTTTAATTTATAAATAAATCAAATATATTTAACTTTTGTCATAAATTTTAGGCAGTTAGAACTCAACATGTCGGTTAAATATGAAATTGGATCTAACAAGACTATTGTTTATGATGAAGATGTTGGACTTTTAGATGTAATTGATTTTAAGAGGCGATATTTTGAAAGTTTGAACTGCCCGCGGCATTAGGAAAACTGAGAACGGGATATGTAAATTGGACACAAAAGAAACACATTGGTGCAGTTGAAGTAGTGTGAAATTTGAAAAATGTCCATTTTGGCCTCTAGGCAATTTGGGCATTCCTTAGATTTTTTACATTTTAGTATTTGGAGCATATCTCTTAAAGTATAAATCCAATTTTCATAATCTTGGTGCCGTTATAAAGATGAGAACACGAGATACAACTTTTAGATTGGGTGTATGAAGTCATCTTATAGAAAAGCGGTCGAAAAATTAGATTTTTCACAAAGAGCCTGGGTGGATCATAATTTCAAAGAAATGGCTCTAGCCAATACCCCCTCGTGAGCTCAAAATTGAAAAATTCTTTCGGATTCGTGTTCTTCATATGGTTTTCCGAAAACCCCCGAGTACAATAAATTAGCCGATTTTGTGCATTTTTGCAAATTCGCATATTCTAGCCTCTAGGTTTTTTAATACATCCTCTGTAGGTGTACCCCGTGAGGCCAAAGTTGATTAATTCTTTTAGATTCATGTTCCCCATATCCGAAAACCCCAAGTACAAAAAATTAGCCAATTTGGAGTCATTTGTGAAATTCGCATATTTTGGTTCCTAGGTTTTATCGAAAAATCGATTTTTACCCCTTGGATAAGAAAATTTTTGGCTAGAGCCATTTCTTTGAAATTTTGACCCACCCGGGGTTTTTGTGAAAAACCTAATTTTTCGACCACTTTTCTATAAGAGAACCCCATACATCCAATATAAAAGTTGTAGCCCGTGTTCTCATCTTTACAACGACACCAAGATTATGTTTATACTTTAAAGATATGCTCAAAATACTAAAGTGTAAAAAACCAAAGGAATGCCCAAATTGCCTAGAGATCAAAATGAACATTTTTTAATGTTTCATACCACTTCAAATGCACCAATGTGTTTCTTTTGTGCCCAATTTTCATATTTATTTTACAAAAATTCTAGTGTCGCAAGGTCCGATACTTGGTTAAAACACTCGAGATATTGCCTCTTAAATTTCATTTTACTACATTAAACGTGTAATATTTGTCTGTGTGTTTGCACGGATGATCTATGGAACGTTTGATTTAAACCCGGAGCTAGATTGCAAAAGTTGTAGGGCCTGATGTGAAAAGACGATTCACACCAAAATCATCGAAATCGGAGACAAAAAAATTTTCCACTTTTTACCTCTTGGGGGAACAAGGCGAAAAAATTTATTTTTCTTAAAGTTCTCCAAATCGACTGATTTTTTGTATTTGGTGGTTTTCGGATATGGAGAACATGAATTCAAATGAATTTTTGAATGTTGACCACAGGAAGGGGTCGAATCGGCCAAGTTTTTTTAACATAGGGGTATTTTACGTACACGTAAAATATCGAAATCGGACAAAAATTTTTTTTATGAGTATACTAACGGGGGAGTTGCTCGGGAGTGCCGCTCGTAGCCACTCTAGGATAAATCGCAAGCACGGAGCGTTCGGTTCCCGGTACATTTATAAAATCAATTAATATTTAGGAAATTAGTAAATTAATTAACGCTAGAAACTTAAAAAGAAAATCATATGTAACTTCTCAACAAAACAACTGGGTGTCCAATTTTGAAGGTTGTTGCGCTTGCGGAGTAATTTTTTTTATACCTAATTTTAATTTCTTAAAAATTAAGGATGGCGGTGAGCTTCTATGTTGCGATCGCTGTCCAGCTTCTTTTCATTTAATGTGCTTGGATCCGCCATTAAGACAGGAAGACATACCGAAAGGTAAATGGCTTTGTCCTCGGTGTACCAAGGAGATAATTTATGATGAAAAAGCACCAAAGTCGTTGAAGAAAACGAATTTAACTGTAAGAGTATTTATAGAACTAGCTATTAGTATGTTAACGATAAGTCAATAATTGGTAATTTTAGGAATCTCAGCTCAATGAATCAGCATTAACAAATTACTTGAATAGAGATGAAAGCACGTCTAATCCCATAATATCGTTAGCTAAAGCTTCTCTTTGTATAAATCCACGTCAGCTCGAATTGCCGTATGAATTAAATGAAATTTGTGATATGCCGTATGATGAAATTCGAGCTCGTAAACCGATTGATCCTGATCTATTATGCACAATATGTAAAGAGTAAGTCAAAGTTTGAACTTCTTCTCATAACACAATTATTTTTTATAGAAACGGGTATCAAAAATTTACTATTCAATGCGATTTTTGTCCATCAATATTTCACCTGGATTGCTTAAATCCGTCGAGAACTACTTTACCTAATTTTAAATGGATGTGTCCTTTTCATGTAGAACATCTTATTGTAAGAAATTCAAAACCAATTCAATAAAAAATTAATCATTTTTGTTTAGGATAAAAAATTTCTTCAAACTTTAAGTATTACTGATAGAATGAAATTGTGGAAACGACATGCTCGTTCATCTATAGACGAAAATGAAATTATTTTAGACTTTTTATCAAAAAGCTTTGATAGTCAATCTAAAAGAAAAGCTGATTTGTTTTTGGATATTAATGGTAAGTGTAAGAATAAAAAATATTGTTAGTAGCCCGGTTCCAGAAACAAATCGAGAAGTTCGCGATCGATTGCAGCGGTTTGCAGTTGACTACGTTGGATTTCATCCGAGTCATTCCTTTAATTGTAATAATGGCTTCCAAACGCAAAAGTTGATCGCCTCCAATTTAAACTTTCTTTTAAAACATTTCGCTCCAAACTTAACTGGCCCTTTAAGGATTTGATGAGGTTGAGATCCAACCACGTGGTTCGACTCGGTCAACCGCAAACCGCTGCGCTCGACCTGAACAACTCGGTTTGTTTTTGGTATATACCTGGCCAATGTGTTTAGATGACTTAAAAAATGATGAGGAAGAAAAAGCTCCTTATGATTTAAAATTTACATGGGACACTATATTACCTCAATGCTCAAAAAAGCATAAAGATAATCATCGCACCGAGGATGTTCGATTTGGAGAGACATTATTATGGCTGTCAACTGTTAAACAGCTAAATCCTACACTAGATACAAGCAACTTTGAAAAAGCTTCTCATCATAATGATGACAATTCTTTGGATAAAGTGTCAAATAAACATGATTGTGAGGATATATTTTCTAGGTATATATTATTTATACATTAAACGTGTAGTGTCTGTGAGTCCAGACGATCTCAGGAACGATTGATTTAAACCCCCAACGCTAAAACAAAAGTTGTAGGGGACGATGAGAGAAGGCAACCAAAATCATCGAAATCGGAGACAAAAAAATTTTTCACTTTTTTACCTCTTGATTATTTTACTCTAAAGTAACATCGCTAGGGAGTGCCACTCGGAGTCACTCTCGGAGAAACCAAAAGCGCATTAGCGCTTGGCGCCGGTACTTGTATTTATATGAAGATCTTAAATCTTATTAATTTAGACTACGTTCAAAATGCCTAGAATCGTTGGAAAATAATAATACGAGCGTATTTAATCAAGCAATGAGCATATTGGCATTGCAAAGGTTGGATCAAATTAAAAGCGAAGAAAGCATATACAGTGATGAAATCACTTTTGATCAAGGTAAAATTTTCTTGACTCCTTAACAGAGGGGAAAATTGATACTAGGCACTAGGAAGTAATTCACTTCACGTGAATTAGATTTGCGAATCTAATTCACGTGAAGTGAATTCGTAAATTAGATTCCGAAGTTTAAAATGAGAATAACTTTTCATGATTATCGAATTTTCGAATGTAGTCTTTTTCATTTTTATGCATCTTATTGTGAGCTATAACTCTGCTGAACACCATATTCAAAAATTCGATGACCCTGAAAACATAGTTTACCAGTAGGGGGGATACACCGGTCCCTCAGGATGGATGGATGGGTGGTTTTTGTGATGTTTTTCGTCAGATTGGATGGATGAATGAAATTTTTTTCAAAATTTTGTCAAAATTATCTTGGTCCCCCCTTATGATTTTTTTGCAAATTTTTAAAAATTTCCGATGGATGAGTGGTGAGGGGGGTACTGTACCCCCCCCTTGGTAACCTATGCCTGAAAAGTTATTCTCATTTTGAACTTTGGAATCTAATTCACCACTGTGAATTAGATTCACAAATCTAATTCAAGTGAAGTGAATTCTTTCCTAATGCCGGAATTTACCATTCGTTGACATCCTTTCGCAGCCTAAAAGCACTCATTTTACAAATATGATTTAGCATATCTTCAAACGAACAGACCAATCATTGCTTCATTAGAAATTGTATCACAAAAAGTATGTATAACTATACATGATACAAAAGTAATCCTGGGTACTACTCAAAACTGCAATATTAATTTGTATCGAATATGTCAAACTTGTTCGGTAATCTCGGGTGAAAAAGCTATAATATTTTTTGACAAGGTATGAAATATTTTAAACGATTAAAAAGTTCCAATTATGGTCTTTTTTTACTTAAAAAATAATAAGTTTTAAACAAATAAAACACTAAAATTTTAGGCAAGGCGGCGATTTGAAATTGCTCCAATTTTTCCGAACCTTTTATTAGTTGATGGAATCCGTTATGGTTTGAAAAAAGAACCTTTGCGGCAACCACCGATTTGTGCATGTACACAAGAAAATTTTAATTTTGATAGCCCACAAGAATCAGCACTTTTACATGATGGTTCTATCATTCAAATAGGCTGTATTAAATTTATTTTTGCGGTTGCACCTAGTATATTGTTTCAATAAATGTATAATGTTTGTTTGTTAATTCACATGATAGAATATTTGTTAAATACCAAGTTATTTCATATTTATATATATTGTTTTTGAACTTATCGATTACTACCTTAAGAGATTCATGTAGACGTGAAAAACGATTAGTTTGAGGAAATTCTTATACAATTTTTAGTTGATTTATCTCCATAGTAACAGATTAATGTGCTTTTTATTCGAAAGAAAGCATGACGTTAAAATAAATACCTTGAGTGCGGGAGGTTTCTTTTCCTTTTCTTTCTCCATATAAATCTGCAGGATTTTGTCTACTACATTTTTATTAATTAAAGTTGTCGAATGATTTTTATCGAAATATAGCTATTTATGTCGAAAAATATAGAAAATGGCATTTTTGTTTAAGAAATACGGCAAAAATCGTATCCGGTTATTTCGCCGACAAAGTCACTTTACCAACAGATCACTTGGACGACCGGTCACTCCGACAGGTAGCGACGTGACGAAATCGGAAAAATCAAAATCGTAATTACCGTGTTCCGATTTCGCGAAATCAAAATCGGGGTCGTAATTTCGAAATCGAAATTCTATAAAATTGCCATTTTTAAGCTAAAAATGTCTTGAAAATGACGGTTTTTGTCAAAATATAGAAAATCAAGTTCGCGATGTTTACTTGTTAGACTGAGATAGCTATACTCAGACCCTCCTTAGGATGAGACAGCTATATTTAGTCCTGAATAAGGTGAAACAGCTATACATGGACCCTACATAGACTGAAACAGCTATACCTACGCCCTCCTTAGGCTGAAAAAAGTGATAGGTTGCAATTAGATCTAATTATTGGAACAAAAATCTGTTCTTCAAAATTGTTAGAGCGTGCACCGTCCCTTTAAAGACAGACAAGCGCACTCAAGCATGCATGCATGTACTTACGGATAAATGATCTCGCGTTTAATTTTTAATTTAACAAAAAAATTTTTGATATAAATTTTTATTAAGAAAATTTAATCGATGGCTGAAATTGAGCATAAGCAAGGTATACCTAATTCACTTGAAGAAAAAATTCTTGAACCTATTACTGAAGAAGAACTTCGCGCAAAAGAATTTATAACACCTGAAGATGTATTGAGGTTAAATAAGATTACAGAGGGTAAGATTTTATATGTGTTGTCAAAATTATATGAAAAATAGTGTTACTACACTCTGTTTAACATCCATAAACGCACCCCTATTTTTGCCAGTTTGGGGTGATCACGAAAGAATCAGTCCAAACCACTATTGACACATGATTCCGCATAGCAACAAACATATTTTGAAAAGTGATCTCAAAAATTTATCCTTCCAATTGATGTTTTTATTAAAAATACTCAAAAATACCCGTTTCACATCTATAAACGCACTTGGGTAAAACTATTTTATTTAAAAATAATCACCAAAATTACAACATGTGCAACTTTTTAATAATGAGACATCCCTCCAGCTTTCTGAATAACCTCAAAGATTCGATTTGGCACACTATTCACCAAGTTAATTTTATGAAAAAGGATGAAACAGGCAATCCTCTGCAACCCTATCTTTCAAATAACAGACTCACATGTGCCCAATTTTGATTCATGTTAAGATGGCAAAATTCTAAGCGAGCATTTTTGTGTCGAGACAATAAACGTAGCATTGCATTTATTTTTGCACGCACAACATTTGGATTTCGTTACAACGCTCTCCAAACAGTGGTTTTTGACACATTCAAATTGAGATCTCGCTTGATATCTTTGATATATTTGGTCGAGTTGGATTCTCCACGAGCAATTGCTCTTTCGTCACACGTCGAAAGCTTTCGCTTGTAATTTCTTATCTTCTTTTTCTATATNTGGTCGAGTTGGATTCTCCACGAGCAATTGCTCTTTCGTCACACGTCGAAAGCTTTCGCTTGTAATTTCTTATCTTCTTTTTCCATATCCTCCAGGGTTTAAAAAAATTTCGAATCACATAGACAGATCAGCCCACTTTTCTTGCAATTTCTCTCAATCCATTTCCAGCCTGTCTAAACGCCTCGATTGACCTTTTTCTCACTCCGTAAGCTTTATTCCTCGCGGTATTATTGCTAAAAAAGAAAGAAAATATGTTCTTTGGTTAAAAAACAAAAAAAAAAAGAAAAATGCGTTGAAAAATCAGTTTTACTAAAGTGCGTTTATAGATGTGAAACGGAGTGTATAAACATATTTTAAAAAACATATTTAAACATTTTAGATTTTTTATGCGGAGCCGAAGATAATATTTATGACATAGAATTTACAAGATTTAAAATTCGTGACATGGAAAGTGGACAAGTTTTATTTGAGATTAATAAACCCGCAGGTTATAAATTTTAAATATCACACAGCCTCTCGGGGCTGCGTACCATTTGGCTTTTATACTATGGTTGCTGTAGGGGGTTAATTCCATATAGATAATTTTTTTGAAAAATTTTTTATTCCTTAAATTTTGCCTAACAAGAGAACCTCCAGATGTGTCACAACAGGGTTGCTTCGCAGGAAAAAGTTACCTATCGCAAATTTTTAGTCTATGCCCATGATTAACCGAAATCATGCCGATAGGTACTAAAACTTGTTCCCCTTTAGATTTTGGGTCAAAAAATTCGAAAATCAAAAATGCGTTTACAGGCTTCGGGAATCGCGCAATCGATTTCTCGCATAGAAAAACCCCTATAGAGTTAGATTCCAGTATTTTTCTTGCCAGGATCAGACTTTTGTCCCATTCAAACACATGGAAACACCTGAAATTTATGAAACACTTGGAATATTTTCTAGGATATACCAAACGGTCGCTTTTTTGTAACTAAAATTTTTCATAATTTTGCACTTTATAAACAATATAAGATAATTTTAAAAAGTAAAAAAATATAAAATTGTTACCGAAAGCACGACCGTTAGGTATATCCTAAAAATATTTCAAATGTTTCATCAATTTCAGGTATTTCATGCATTTGTATAAAAACCGAACGATCAATTTCTTCACTGGTCGTTTTATAATAAAGTTTATTGTTAACTTTATTGTTTTAGAAGAGGAAGAAGATAATGAAGATGAAAATCCTGACGACAAGCAAGAAGACGATCAAAAATTTCAGCCACGCTTTATTCGATATTTTTTCAAGCCATCCTTTTTACGACTTAAACATATTGGAGCTACAATGGAATTTGTTGTTGGCGATAAACCAGTCAATAAATTTCGGATGATTGAAAGGCATTTTTTTCGTGATCGACTTTTAAAAAGTTTCGATTTTGAATTTGGATTTTGTATGCCGAATTCAAGAAACTCGTGCGAACATATTTATCATATACCGAATTTAAATGAAAATATAAGTAAGTTATTAAAGTTAAGAAAAAATCGAAGTAATTTTAGTACAAGAAATGATTATCAATCCATTCCAGACACGTTCAGATAGCTTTTATTTTGTTGATGATCGTCTTGTTATGCACAATAAGGCTGATTACGCCTATGATTCTAATTATATATAGTGTATATTTTCTGATTATTTCTTAAACCCTACTACTATAAACGTGTAATGTCTGTGAGTGGGGATGCACGGACGATCCCGTGAACTATAGATTTAAACCCCCAACGCTAAAACAAAAGTTGTAGGGGATGATGATAGAAGACGATTGACACCAAAATCATCGAATCGGAGAAAACTTTTTTCATTTTTTGCCCTTGGGGAACCAGAGCAAAAATTCGAATTTTCAAAAAGTTCTCCAAATCGGCTGATTTTTTGTACTCAGGGTTTTCGGGTATGGGGAACACGAATTCGAAGAAATTTTTAAATTTTGACTATAGGAAGGGGTCGAATCGGAAATTTTTTTAAACTTCGTAAATTTACGCATGCGTAAAACTTTCAAAAAATAAAAAATTCAACTTTTTAAGTAGGTTTCAGAGAGCGCTCAGAAGTGCCGTTCAGAGTCACTCTTGGAGAAACTACGAGAGCAGAGCGTTCGGCTCCTGGTACTTGTTTGTAAAACGTGATCTCATTTAAACCATAATATTGTGACTATTCATAATTACATGTATGCATCAAAAACATATTTTATTCAATTTATTAATATTGGGTCAATCCATAATTTTCCGACTTTTCAGTTTTGCATCAGATAATTATAAAAATGACTTCTTCGGGGTTTTCTTTGCGGAAAATCGATTGCGCGCATTGTCGAGCCGTGAAAAATTTAATTTGTTCAATTTTTTCGAAAAAATCGAATTCGATTTATTTCGCCTTATTGTACATTTGCTACGGGACTGTATTTTAAGGGTCTAAAAGAATTTTCCCAAAACTCAACAACTATTGAAAGTTATGGGACTTGGAAGCTCAAAAACTTCCTTTTTCAGTGCAAATCGGCGATTTCAGAAATGGCCATAAATGCATTCGGAGGTCTACGCTTTTATTTTTAGCATACTCAGCACATTCCAAAACCATATTCTGTCACAAAATCGCATTAAAATCCGACTTGTATAAAATTTTGGGAGGGGTTCGCATATATATATAAATTAGAGTCCGTTATAATTATGCTGAGCAGTGTATATCTAAGATTAACATTCCGTTTTTTCTATTTAATGGTCTCACTTGCTTCTAAACCAATTGTTTCCTTTTTACGTTTTCTTATTTTTTTATATTGATCAAACAAATCTTCATCTATTTGATGGCTTGAAATTTCAACTGGATTGGCTATTATTCTTGGAATTTCTATTTCGAGTTCTAGTAAATTTAAAAGTTTTTTAAATACATCGTCCACGCGAGCTTTTATAGTTATATCCATTTTCTTTTCCTAAATATGATAATAAATAAAAAGATTTGCATTCCATATAAGCTTACATGCTTTGTTTCTTGTAAATTTATAGAAACGATGCGCCCATTATTCTTTCGACAAAATAGTGGCAGATCTCCGACAGGATTAATTTGCAATGTTGTACCCAATGAAATGCATAAATCAGCACTTCTAAAATAACACCATAAATAAATTTAAAAATCATATTACTTAGAATATTTTAACGACAATTGATAATCAGGTTCAGGCAATGAGTCTTCCCAGTCTAGTGTTGTGTCTCTAAGAATACCACGACACGAGCGTTTTGTAATAGTATTGCCTTCACAATGACGACCGGTTGGTTTAAAGCCAATTGTTGGAATTACAAAGTTTCGATAGTATTTTCTATAAATCGAACTTAAAATTATTTTAAAAAAGAGTTACCGTCCACATTTGTCGCATTTTTCAGCAAAAACATTCCCATGCAATTCAGCATATCGATTTAATGGAAAACCAGACCGGACATGAAGACCGTCAACATTTTGCGTTATAAGAAACCTAAAAAAAACGATTTCGCATTCCTGAAACCTCTATTGATAAGAAACCTAACAATGGAGGTTTCAGGAATGAGAAATCGTTCTTTAAACTAATATTTTAAATTTTTAATATTAAACTGGATATTATAGATTCTTTAAATCGTTTTAAAAACTATTTACTTAATTAAGCCATGCTTTTCTAAAAGTGTCAATGCAAAATGAGTGAACGTAGGAATTGCTTCTTCAAAATTTACACTTTCAGGCGTTTCTTTCTTCTTTTCTAATGTCCAAACTCCATTGGGCCCACGAAAATCTGGGATACCGGCAGAAGTACTTTAATAAATTCATTTTTTAAAACATTATTATACGACAAAAAATACCTAATACCCGCACCGGTAATTATTATACAGCATTTACTTTTCTTTAAGAGCTCAGCCAATTGTGAAACTTTTAGATCAATAACCGGATCTGGGTCTATGATCTATAAATACAGGGTTCAAAAAAAGTTCGGGCGTGTAAATAAATATTGACCGAAAAACCGCTAACAAATCAATTTAAAAACAAACCTCTGGTAATCCAAGTTTTCCTTTGTTTTCATAAGGCGATAATGCATTTGCATAATTTAAAGACATCTAAAGGGTGTCCGAAAAAAATCCAGATTTTTGAGCATTTTTTTCTAAAGTTTTTTAATTTTCACCAAATAACCTCTATAGAGTTTTTCTAGGCGAGAAATCGATTGGGCGAATTTCCAGAACTTGAAAACATTTTCCTGACCATGTATCAGCCTATTTTCGCTTCAATACACACATCTCTTTCCTTAATCAGGGACAGCGAAGCGTTTTCAAGGTTTGGCAATGCGCGCAATCGATTCCTCATATAGGAAAACTCCTATAGGGTTATTTTGGTGAAAATTTTTGAAAAAAATCGAAAAAATCCGGTTTTTTTGGGACACTCTGTAAATCAAAAAAGCTAATAAATTAAATTTAAAAATAATAATTTCGGCTTTACAACAAAAAAAATATCTAGGTATGTATAAGTTTATTTTTTAATCACTTCAACTATAAAATCCTCAGCATAACGATTAAATTTCCTTCGTTGTTCATACGTTGCTTGAGAGAAAAGTTTATATCCTTTTCGTATTGTTGCTTTTTCAAGTCCAAGATTTTGTGTAATATAGTCCATGCATGCCTAAATGAAGATGATTTATAAAAGTTAAATAGTACTACAACGTACTTCAATACAAGAATATGGGTCAAGAAAGTTAGAATGGTCGAATAAAATGGAACATTTGCATACTACTAAACGAACTTCTTCAATTTCATCATTTATTAGACAGCAAAAGATGTTGAACCATCTAAATTTTTATAAATTTTCATAACGACATTTGATTTTATAAATCTAACTTTAATACAGATTCCTGTAATCTCTCATTTAAAATTTTATCAGCAATTAATATAACACAATGCGCAGCAGTTAGACGCCTTGTTTCATTAAAAGAAAGAGCGTAATTTTGGATTTGCAACAAAATAGTATTTTTAGTCTTAATTTCTAGTTGATCATATTTTAATATTGAATTTTGAATATCAACAATGAACAGATTGTATTGATTTTCATACAAGTTAACTTTTTCTAATTCATACATTTCCTTATAACCAAGATCTCTAAAATCAATTCAAATAAACAATTCGACCGCTTCTTCGCAAATTGCGCTGCAAATAGTGTTTTTAACTGTGTTCATCACTATGCAAAACAAACTTTTTCGAAAATTTTTCTCTAAATGGGGTTTTGACCATCAATTTTGGAGGGACATATTCAACCGGGTTAAAAATATCAATATTTGTCAAAAACCCGGTAAAAAAATTGAGTGTATAGCACAGATTTGCGATTAAATTTTTATTGAAGTGGAATCTTCCTATATATTTCTAGATAATATTTGTAGCGCAGCTTCTCATCTTTACAATGAGTTGTCAAGAGGTCTCAAAACAATTTCTGCGAGGAGATATGACCATTACAAAAATGTTCAAAATTTTAATATGTCCCTCCAAAATTGTTGGTCAAAACCCCATTCAGAGAAAAATTTGTTTTGCATAGTGACGAGCATAGTTGAAAACACTATTTGCAGCGTAATTTGCGAAGAAGCGTTTAAGTGTTAACAAAAAAACAATAAAAAATACTTTTTTAATCTAGTTTGCGCATAGTTTAAAGATACAATAAAATTTTTAGACAGAATAGCACTAGTGGATGATAAAATTTGTCCAATTTTATGAAGTAATTTAGTATAACGTTGAAATGGTATTAAATTGACTATACAGTCAACCAGTAAACGAGAAATCAAAATATTATGACAACTTTTTAAAAGAGTCCATAAATGAAAACGCAATTCTTTTATAAGACTAAATAGATTGTTACGATTACTTTATGAAAAAAGCTTATAGCAAAAATCAATAAGTGATCAAACAAATAAAAAATAAACATACTTTATCCATTTGGTATTATTGACTAAACTTGAGTTACCATAAGATAAACGTTGAACTAACAATAATGGAAAGATTAGTCTCTTATCGTGTAGCTTCATATTCATAAGATATTTAAAAAGGGATGTTGCCAATGTTTCATCAAAATCAATAAAGTTTATCAATAATGATGTATCAGGCAATGATACAAAAATATCTTGTAACAATATTGCTAAATTAAAAGTTTTTAAGAATAGATTGTTGAAAATTTACTATATAAATGTGCTAAAGCACTTTGAACAGCCCATGTTTCTATTGTGTATCGGTTCATTACCAAATCAAATATACATGCATAAAATTTTGAAATATCTATAAATACAATTTTATTTTCCCCACATTGCCGTAGGCGGGAGGGAGTAAGGGGTAATTATCCCCTTGGACTGGAAAAATATATATAAATCATAAGGATTCCCCTTATGCTTAAAATTTTTGAAAAAATTTCCTAATAGTTTACTGTAGTAGAGTTATTTTTACCAAAGTAAGAAGATGACAGAAATGCTTTTAGACTTTTTATAGCACATATCTTTCTTTGATCATTTAGTTGTTCATATTTTAATTGATATAAAATAAATTCGACTGTCATGTTAAGTTGCTTTGGATAAAATTCTATAATAGCTAAAAGTATTCGCCAAAAAGCTAAATTTCGAAATGTTGCAGATTCAATTAAAAATAANCGACTGTCATGTTAAGTTGCTTTGGATAAAATTCTATAATAGCTAAAAGTATTCGCCAAAAAGCTAAATTTCGAAATGTTGCAAATTCAATTAAAAATAAATTTAAAGTCTAAAAAAATTTAAATAGCAAAAAAATGGTGTAAAAACGACTTACTTTTCCAAGGAGAACACATGGATAATAACGGATTTTTAAAGAGTTAAATTTGCCAAGCAAGTTGTAAAAGGCATCCGAACAATGGTCCACAACTGCTTTATGCCTACTTCTTAAAATAACATTCCAAATTAAAGTTATTGATTCGATTAATTCTTCTTCGTTTTTATATGATATTTTGGACAACGTTTCACAATTTTTCTAAAAAATCCTACTACAGTGCCCGTCACATCAATATGACCCCCCACAATTTTGCGTGTTCACATCTTTAAAAACTGAAATTTAGTCGGCAACCATGTTTCCCTGAAAGAACATTACAAAACTCATATTTAGAAAGTAAATCTAAAAATTTGCTTTTTTCTTTGAAAAAATATCGAGAAAAATGTGATTTTTGACCACGTTACATCAATAGGACCCCACTTGGGTTCGGCAAAAAGTGTCTCTAAAAGTAACACAATGTCACTTTTGGAGACAAACGTTTTTTTCGCGAAATTTAAAAAATTCATTTTATTTTTGTGTTATTTACAACGTCCTAAGGCTTTTTATCTAGATGACATCAATTTTTTACTTGTCACCAAAAGCGACGCATGTCACCAAAAGTGACGCATGTCTCCAAAAGTGACACCATGTCTCCAAAAGTGACACCATGTCTCCAAAAGTGACAAATATGCTAACACGTCAGAAAATGATTTTAGCGATGAAATGTTAGAATTAGATCATTTTTGACGTGTTAGCATAGTTGTCACTTTTGGAGACATTATGTCACTTTTGGAGACATAGTGTCACTTTTAGAGACAAACTTTTTCTCGCGAAATTTAAAAAATTCATTTTATTTTTGTGTTATTTACAACGTCCTAAAGCTTTTTATCTAGATGACATCAATTTTTTACTTATCACCAAAAGTGACGCGTGTCTCCAAAAGTGACAAATATGCTAACACGTCAGAAATGATCTAATTCTAACATTTCATCGCTAAAATCATTTTCTGACGTGTTAGCATATTTGTCACTTTTGGAGACATGGTGTCACTTTTGGAGACATGGTGTCACTTTTGGTGACATGCGTCACTTTTGGTGACAAGTAAAAAATTGATGTCATCTAGATAAAAAGCCTTAGGACGTTGTAAATAACACAAAAATAAAATGAATTTTTTAAATTTCGCGAAAAAAAGTTTGTCTCCAAAAGTGACATTGTGTCACTTTTAGAGACACTTTTGTCACTTTTTGCCGAACCCAAGACCCCACCCCAGAATTTTATACAAGCCGGATTTTTATGAGACTTTTTTTTATCAGAATATGGTTTTTGAATGTCCTGAGTACGATAAAAACTAAAATATTAATGCTAAATGATGAGCCATTGAAATAATTCGCTTTTAAATTAAAATATATGGGGTGGCCCAACAAAGTGCACTTTTGATATTTTGTGTTGTCAGGAATTTTTTCGAATAAAATAATGTCATTTGACCTAATTCTTTTTTTAAAGTGTAGAGAATTTGATTTTCTAAGTTTTGAAAAAAAGAATTAGGTTAAAGGTAATATTTTACCCGAGAAATGCAATTTGCCTGTAAACATAAAAAGTCAAAAGTGCACTTTTTATTGGGTCACCCATTACAATTAGTGTTTCTGCATAAGAAGATAAATGTTCTTCATATTCGTCGCTGCAAAATACTTCAATGTTGTTTTCATTTAAACCCATGCGTTGATATAATTCAACAAAAGATGCACATTCACCAAGTTTATTGCTTCCACTCTTGTTTAAACTTTTTTCGATTTGTAATTTACATTCTTGGATAAAATTCTTATAATCTTGTTTTATTGACTTAGGAGACAAATGTGCTAATTTAATATCATTATCACTGTTAAGAGATGTCTCTTCTTTTTCGTTAATAATTGTATCATTAACTATCATTTNTTTTTATCGATTTTAATGTGTTCAACTGTGCTAAAAAAAGCGAAAAAATCGATTTATTGAAATTAAACAAAACTTTAAGGCCAATTTTAAAAAAACTACAACCAAAAAATGTTAGGGTCCCTCCTAGCCAAATTTTCTGAAAAATAGCGAAGAAGTGTTTACATGTTAAGCCTACCACTGTTAAGAGATGTCTCTTCTTTTTCGTTAATAATTGTATCATTAACTATCATTTTTATTAAATGTTGTTGACCAGTTAATTTACATTGTTCTCTTAGATCATTCATTGCCTCACATGTAATGTATGGCTTGATGAGTTTAAATGCTCGCGTAGCAATTTCTGAATCTTCATGGAAAATCAATTTCCCTATTGATTTGGTTAAAGAATCTTTTATATCCGTTTGAACTTTGGGAATGAAAAACTGCAATGCGGATAAAATAAAAGAAAGTCGTTGATAATTAAGTTTATCAAAAAATTGTAGCCAATTCATACATTCTTCAATTAACCAATCGTACTTCATTTTGAGCTCATCGAAAACTTTAGGGAACTGGGTTACAATTAATGATCTTAAATTTGCATCATCAACTGAACAATTGGCCAATAAAAAATGTTTCCATTCCTTGTTAAAATCAATGAACTAAAATTTTTATTTTTATTGCATTTCAAAAATTTACCTTATTTGCATTTAAAATTATAAGGCACTTAAAAGCTTCATATCTAATAACAGTCTGACGAGATCGTAAAGCTAATTTTAAAATTTTTACATCATTAGCTCCAACTTCATAATCATGATATTTACATAGATGATTGAATAGCATAGACCATGCATATAAAACATGATCTACTGTATGCCAATTGTCATCATCTTCATTCATAAATCTTATAGAAATGGCGCTTTCTTAAACGATATTTTTATTTAAAAGAATTCACTCATTATGTCTGTGTAAGGGGGGATCAGAGGCAATGATGTAATGATGTATTTTTAAGCATCTCTGCAAAGCGTCCACGTACAGGAACATGTTTTATAAAGTTTGCTTCATAAAAAGTTATTAGTCCCAAGTTACTTATCGATTTTCACAGATCTACATATGTTCTAGAGGATTTTTCAATCCGATTCCCTCCCCGCATCTTGTATGACTGAATTTATTATTTACCTATATTGACGTTATTAATCGTGACTGTTAATGAACTGTGAATAGATAAAAGTAGTGGGAACAATTCTTTATAGGAAGTTATTTTAGCCAACCATAGTTTACAAGTACTTGCACGAACCATCCTGAAAACGTTTTTGTTATTTTTAACACACCGGAGATCATCTGTAAGTCTTGTTGGTTTAATTATTTGGTCATTTCATGATAATAATTAAGCTAGAAATAAAATTAAAAATGTGATGGAAAAATATAAAACTCTATTTGAAGGAAGGTATCTATTTGACATCAAGCATCGAAAGTAGCATAAAAGAAAAATTTTTTAGGACGAATAAAAAAGTTAGCCCCGCACAGACAGACTGACGCACATTTCTCCTTTAAAGAGATTAATTATGAAATGAACAAATAGCTAGATCAACAAGACTTACAGTCGGTCTCCGAGGTGTTAATTAAAAATGGGGCAATATTTTTTCCTTAATCTGAGTCAACAAATCTATAATGTAAAAAATTACTCTTCTTCTGAAGATAAAGAATTAATGAGAGCTTTAACGAATTTATGAGAAAAACCAATTGAAAAAGATCTAATAGATAGTAAAGTTAGTGATTCTGACGTTATAGTTCCTAGACTTTGTGAATATTGGCATAAGTGTAGTTGACGATATAACTCTTCCCAATTTGTTGCTATCTAAAAATAATGTATAAAATGGTGTTGTTAACATTTACCGTATCATCCGATACATGTTTCAGTAAAGAAGAGAAAACCATGTATTTAAGTTTGATGTAATAAGGTAAACACCAAAGATAAAACAAGAATAGCTAAAACGAGAACTTATGAACTGTTCGATTATTTTTAAATACCACTCGATATACAGAGTGGCCTTAAATTAGTTCACAACTTTAGTGTGCGCGCACTTTAGAAGCATGAAAAATCTATCTGAACCTGATTCAGGCAATTTTCGCTTCAATACACCCGCATCTTATCTGAATCAGATCAAGTGAGCTTTTTGGATTACACAGGGGCAAGCTTTCGTATACGAAGGACATGTAGTAGTATCCACAAAAAATTTAAGAATATTTAGTATTTGGTCGCTGCGAAATGTTGATCAAAACGACATTTTTTGATAATTTTTGTCTTCGACAAAATTATTTATTTTCTGAGCATTCTCAGCATAAAACAAGCATTTTCAACAAAAAATTTTGCGCCTGCGGCAGTTTCTGCAAGTTCCGTTGTTTTTGGCTGTTTCGGGTTTGACGCAGTTCCGTTCAGATTTCGGTTCGCAGATCTGTTCTGATTCAGCTGTGACAGCCAATCGCGCGGTTCGGTATAAAAAATGGGCAAAGTTAGTCAAATAAATAGCATCCTAAATTATTTGGACTATATACCTAATATATCTCCGAAAGCAATTTTTATACAACAGACTCCAATCGAATTGCCTTGATGAGTTATGGACAAAAATTGCGAAAAAAATTGTCGGGCGAGCTTTTTTTGTAATTTTGAGTGTTAAAAAAATATATNTATACCTAATATATCTCCGAACGCAATTTTTATACAACAGACTCCAATCGAATTGCCTTAATGAGTTATGGACAAAAATTGCGAAAAAAATTGTCGGGCGAGCTTTTTTTGTAATTTTGAGTGTTAAAAAAATATATATCTTATTATAGCTTATTATATACTGAGCTTGATTTTCCCGTCAATACGACTGGTTTCAGTATATAATGAGCTATAATAAAATATATATACAGGGTGGTCCCAAAGTTCTTGTACACATTTTAATTCGATATAATTTGTTCAATATTTATCTGAAAATCATCCACATGGGGATTCATACAATTTTCTCTTCAATACATCACAACCCCTCCCTGATTCAGGATCAGAAAACTATTTTGGATTTTTGGTTAAGAGGGCTTATTGAAAATAAAAATCGCTTGATTCATGGCTTCATAACTCATCAAGAAAAAAAAATTTTGCACGGACTTTTGGGCCCCCATATTAGGTATATTACCCAATTATTTACTTGATCATATGAGAATTCTAATAAATTCAGCAAATGGAAAAGATTAGAAAATGGTGTCTTGAGCTCAGAATTCCTTGGCAAGTACCAAATTGTATGTAAACGCTGTAGTAATAAAATTAATAACTTTGGAGCAAAGTCGCTATTGCATAAATTTAATAAGGTATTAGAATTTTTTTTGCTTATTAAAATTAGGTTTTGTAGCGTTGCAAAATCAATTGAATATATCAATTGAAAATTTGATTTAATAAAAGTTGAAATTTCTTGAAAATTTGTTTCCAATATGTAACTGCTTAAAAAAATAGGATCATTAATTTCATCAATAGATATTTTGCGGCCAAGGCGATATAAAATTTGAGTGGCCAGTTTTCTCATTAAGATTGTATTTCCCTTAAAAATTGTGATAAAATTGGTTGTTTAATGTAATAAACTTTATTGAAAGCTGCTTCTTCTAATATTTTCTGACCACCTATTAAATTTACAGCTTCTTGAAGAGTTGTGCCATTTAATTGAAGACATTTTTGCACTTGTTTAAGTAATAATTGTTCATTCATTCTAAAATTGTTGTAATTTACAGGGTGGCCCAGAATAAATCGGCACCCCTTAATAATAATAATATAAGGATTTTTTCATAACATAAAAACCGAGCGCCTACGATGCTCAGGAGCTCCTGCACTTTTTCAAAAATTTTCCTTTACAATTAAAAAATGGGATCCCAGAACCAAGGACCCAATTGGGGTCCCGAACCCGGGACCCCACTAGGGTCTGAAACCCCAAATGAGTCCTGGGGATCCGGAGTTCCGGACCCATTTTCGGACTCTGGAAATATTAGAAAATTCAAAATTTTGACGTGAAAATTGACCGATTCGATCCCTTTCTTCTTTGAAAATCAAAAAATTCCTTCAGATTCGAGTTCTCCATGTCAAAAAACCCCCGAGTACAAAAATAAGCCGATTTGAAGAACTTTTTAAATTTCGACCAGTATTTGACCCTTAATAGGATTTATCTATACCCTAGAGTAAAAACTTTACAGTAGTTTATATTCATAGGCACACTATCGAGAAAAACTCTTGCAATACTTGTCAAAAAGGTACATTCTGAGATATTGTTCGATCTCAGCTCCTAAAAAATCTTAGACGCGGATTTTTTCGCATAGGCTATTCATCTATGGAGAATCTATTAGCATAGTTAATTTTATTTCAAGTTTTTGTTGTAATACAAATCAATTTGAACATTAGTTCTATTATTTGGACTTTTCGTAGAATTTACATAAAATCATGTGTTTAGAGATTTTTTCTGGAACTTTTGCATTTCACTCATAATAATCTACATTCCATGATGAATTAGGATCTTTATTAAGTTAATACAATCGAACACTTGAAGTTGCCTAAATACGAGTTACAAAATCTAAACACTGAGTTTTAGATTTCAAATAAATTGTGTATTACAGCGAAAACCTGAAGACGTGATATAAAATTAACTGCTCCAATAAAATCTCCATAGATGAATGACCTATGCTAAAAAAATCGCATCTAAAAATCTTTTTTGAGCGCTGATATCTAGATCGAACAATCTCTCAGAATGTACCTTTTGACAGGTGTTGCAAGAATTTTTCTCGATAATGTTCTCGATCCCATTTTCCCCATTCCTCAAATTTTTGCCAAAAAATTAGCGTGAAGGACATACACTACATTCTGCACTACTTTTGTAATTACCTGAATCTAAAAACTTTTAAAAAAGTGCAAAATAGAATGCCAAAAATTATCTTTATTTTATCAAATATGTGTAGAAAGCTATTTGATTAACTTTTTATATGTCTAATTTTGAAATTTAATACATTAAAGGATAAACAATTTCAATCAAATATCGAAAAAAGATATGAACTGCTTGTTAAACAAAAAACGTAAAGAATAAAATGATTTTCTTAATCTTTGCCCAGACCCCCCAATGAACATCGAAAATACGCCACCCCTGGGGACCGGCCCCAAGGTGGTGCCTTATCGAGGAGTTGTCTTATTGAGGTACTTTTAAAACGAAAAGTTTCGCAGATACCGGAATTAGGGTGGCGTCTTATCGGGGACGCATTGTCGAGGTTCGACTGTAGTATCATTTATATTGCATTTTTATTTTTCATTGTCTTTTTTAAATAACAAAATACAAGGTTTTAAACAATAATTTGTCTTATTATGATACATGATGAGTTATGTGGGGCAGGCTTTGGAAATTGTGCTTAGGGGTATGTTTTGTCACCTTTTTGCATAAGGGAGCATTCAAAAGGGAGAGGGGAGGTCTTGTGAAGGTTGTCTTTATTTTGGGATCTTTCTTAGTGAGAAGAGCATAGACCTGTTCCCTTTTCATGTATGCTTATTATAAAAAAGCAATGAATAGTTTAAGTCCAGTTAATCCAGGATTAATAAACATGAAAAAGTTGAAGAGAATTAAAGACCTTAAATGTTTGTTCAACCAGAGAATGTTGAGAGGTAGTCATAGCCCGCTGAGCCGGATGGGCGTAATCTCGAGCATTTTTGTGCTTTCATTCATGTAAAAAGGAATTTCTAGTCATTTGTTGACCATTGAACAGTTACTGATGAGGTGCTGTCTACCGGGACTAGCAGCAATCCTAAGAAGGTCTTACAGCCATGTTAGTTCATTGCAATTCTGGTTAGCTCTCTTCTATGCTTTATATAAAGACCTCTAAACCGGTCATCATTGAGAGCGTAAATGATGGACTGTCGGAAGTAAGATTCATCCGGCCACATAGGAGTAAAGAGACATTTTCTTTAAGAATAAATTTTTGCGAAAACATTNCTCTAAACCGGTCATCATTGAGAGCGTAAATGATGGACTGTCGGAAGTAAGATTCATCCGGCCACATAGGAGTAAAGAGACATTTTCTTTAAGAATAAATTTTTGCGAAAACATTGTTAATTTTAAGTGTGTGAGGGAAACTTCAAGATTTTTAAAAGTAAATTTAGTTGCTTTTGTATGTATGTTTTTTTATCTTGTTAGATACCGGTTTTCCTCTAATATAACCCCGGGGGTTGTTTTTTTCGATCCATCTCTAGAGGGGGATTGTATTAGAAAGGGGGTTCTATTAGAGCTCAAAAAGTTATAACTAATCCTCCAAAATACACAAACATTACACGTTTTGATAAGAGGAAGCAGTTTTGGGGGGAGGTTCGTAGTAGTAGGGGGATTGTATTTTTTTATCCATCTCTTGGAGAGGGGGTTATATTAGAGGGGGGTTGTATTAGAGGAAAACCGGTATATTGGTTTTAAAGTCGTTACTAGTATAAAAATCAAATAATTGTTTAGCTTAATGACTTCAGGAAATTGTACATCATCTGCCATATTATGTATGCAATTCTTAACCGAATTAGCTAGCTTAATTTTAGACCATTCATCTTTAAAAGCACAACCTAATGTTAGTATTTTTAATTATAAATACCTGGAGACCGAGCGCCTTCGGCGCTCGAGCGTGCGCCTCTAAGCTCCTTCAAGCACCTCTATTTTACGTACACGTAATTTACGTGCACCTAAAAACTATTTTCCTTAGAGGGTACCCCATGATTTTGATGTCAAAAATCTTAGAATTTTGTCCTCTAAAAATGAAATATCGTGATGTGGGCTTGGATCGCACCTTCAAAAGTTAGTCTGCACGCACATTACACGCTTTATATAAGAAGATTAATGTGATTTTATGATAGTAAAAAAAGAACAACAGTCAAACGCTATACGCTATTTGGACACCCGACTGTTATATTCTGAGATTTTACATATGGGGTATTTTACGTATATGTAAAATACCCCTATGCAAAATCTCTATATGTAACAGTCGGGTAACCCGAAAATCGACGGCTAGCCTAAGCTCAGTCTAAAACCGTTTGGCATAGTTCGAACGAAAAAATTTTCCTAGTTCGAAAGAAAATAATCTTTTGTTTTAGTAATATTTTACGTATACGTAAAATTTACGTGACCTAAAAACTATTTTTCTTTAGGGGGTATCCCAATGATTTTGGTGCCAAAAATCTTAGAACTTCGTCTCCTCAAAAATGTATCGTGAGTACAGTTTGGATCGCACCTTCACAAGTTAGTCCGCACGCACGCATCACCCTGTTTAATTCACGCGTTTTATATTTAATTACTAGCTTAAAATTGCGCTTATTGGCGCACTTTTTCACTAGACTTCTAAGAACTTTCAAAATATAAAATTCTAAGAAGTTTCAAGATATCTAAAGTTCTAATTTAGTTTCAAAATTTTATTAAAAATTTTTTTTAATTCAAAAAATTTTTCATTTTAATTTTTCAGCTTTTAATCAGTTTCTCTTATTATTTAATAATGAATAGCTCAAAAGTGCGCCTCCGGCGACTCTTCTTTCTCCCTAAAGAAGAGTGGAAATTTCACAACTCTTTTTTAAATACTGTTTTATTGCATCCACTATCGAATAAACTAACCAAGAACTTTTTCACAATGCAGCTTGCTTCAAATGCTATAAAACATTTTGTTCCGTCAAGCGGGACAAAATCTTTTATACCATTTGAAGCATATTTGAGCATAACCCTGTTTTTTAGGGGAGATCGTTGGTTGTGCAAGGAGTTAGGAGGAGGGTTGCGCGAGGCAGAGCGATAGGTACCCCCACTCCTTAATTATCATGGACAGAGAGTTTTGCAATTGTGCAGGGAATTCGAGGTATTGTGCCTATTTTATAAAATTACGAATTGAAGTACTCATAATAGAAGTTTTTTGATATGTATTTTTGATACTTTCAAATGACTTATGTCATTTTACCAGCTCAAGCTGCGTTGAGTAAGAGTCTCTTATTAGTTTTTAATTTATCCTACTACATTAAATGTATAATGTCTGTGTGTGTCGGACGATCTTGGAAGCGATTTAAACCCTCAATGCTAATACTAAAGTTGTAGGGGACGATGAGAGAAGATACTTGGCACCAAAATCATCGAAATCGAACTTTTTTGAATTTTATGCCTTTGGAGTAAAGGTAATACATATTACTTTTTTAAAAGTTATCCAAATCATCTGATTTTTTGCACTCGGGGTTTTCAACATGGGGAACTCTGAAAGAATTTTTTGATTTTGACCGCAGGAAAGTACAACCAGCCTACGGAGTATTAATAACTTTAATTCCGATAACCTTATATTCTTATTCGTTATACCAAGGCGCCTCGTTCTGGTAGTTTTTCACCTAAAGCTAATATCATAAAACTTTGAGGTTGTTTGTAAAAACTTTCAATTTTAACATTTTTCAGTTTTTGAACCGTTTTAATGAATTGACCATAGCTACAAAAATATGCATCGAAACTTTTTCTTTACTTATTTTTGGGAGGTGTAGCTATATTTATGAAGCAGTGAAAAACCAGTTTTTTCATTTTTTTCTCCGTAAATAAGAGTGGAAATTTCACAGTTCTTTATTAAATACCGTTTGTTGGTATCCTTTATCTAATGATAATCGTTTTTTGATCGTTCGAATACGGGGTCATACCAAACTTACTAATTTCTAGGTGCACCTATATTTATGCATCACAATGTAGTAATTTTAAAAGATCCTCAGAGTTTTATCATATAGTCTATAAGTGAAAATTGTCAGAAATTATACTCTTTCAGGATATGCAGTAACATGAGCTGTGTCAAGAGAAGCCCATTTTCTCAGAACTCCCGTTTTAAAAGATTTTAGATGAATAATTCTGTAGCAGAAGCCTTATTGGCAACATTTCATTCTTATGGAAGCAATGAACATGCATTTGGGAATTATGCAAAATATGGAAATCAAAAACTTGGTTCCTCACCAAAATATAATAATTATCCTATTATCATTGGACAAAATATTCATGGTATCGAATCCCCAACATTACATCAAGGTTAGCTTCTAATTCCATGTTTGAAATGAAAATATTAGGTTGGTTAAAAATTGCGTACGATTTTCGAGAAACTCAAGTTAAAACGAGCATATCTCAGTGTGCGAAAAGTTGTATCTCATAAAACTTGGAAGATCTACCGAAACCGAACGTTTGAAAATCGAACAGCCAAAAACCGAATGGTAAAAGCGATAAAGACGAAGCCGATCAATTCAAAACCTAAATCGATCGTCCAAAATCGATAAAAATTTGATATCAAAAACCATGTGTACTAACTAAAAATAATGTAAATTTGAAAAAAGTAAAAACCGAAAAATGTCAAAACCGAAATTGTAATCGAACGTTTGGAAACCGAAACTGAATGGTCAAAACCAATAAAGTCACAATGAAATCTATCAATCTAAAACCGAAAAAAGCAAAACCCCAAAAACCGAAAGAAATCTATCGAAAACTGATTCATTTTTTCAGGGGTTTCGTTTCAATAACCAAAAACAAGGGTAGCCAGGAAATTTTTTTCAAAATCAACATTCTGGACTTCAAAAATCAGACTTTAAGAGCCAAAATCAGCAAATATTAATAATTTATTTTTTTAAATTGAATTTTTGGGTGAAAATGATTAAAAAATGGCATTTTTGTCCAAAAAATCACCTTTTTTAATGAAAATGCATTTTTTAGTGAAAAACTTAGTTAATGATGAGAGCAAAAAACGACTTTTTCTTTATTCTTTGGCATCCTCAAGGAAAATCACTTTTCTGATATTTCTTTGCATTAAATTAAAAATAAGCACTGTTGTGCGAATTTTTTGTTGAAAAATGGGTGTTTTTAAGCTTGAAATGCTCAGAAAATGAAGATTTTTGTTTTAAAAAATGAAAATTTTTTCATTGTTAGAGGAAAATGGGAAGATTTGTTTGTAAATAGACAAGAATCGACATGACTAGTCATGTTCACAATTTTGTTGTTGTGTGCTAAGTGGGAGCGTGCTGGGTCCATTTAATAGTAAAGGTTTCCCGAATTTTCCAAGAAAAGTGACGAGAAACAATAAAACTTTGGTTCCAGTAAACCTTTCAACAAA
>OZJO01001449.1:0-13891 GCA_900406225.1 Acrobeloides nanus
TGTAGAGCGGTACGGCCGCCCGTATCTTTTCTATTTAAATCTGCACCTTGCTCCAATAAATAACGAACAATTTCAATTTTATTTTCATAAGATGCATGCATAAGACACGTAACACCTTCGGTACCTTGATGTTCTATATCAGCACCATGTTCTAATAATAATTCGACAATCAGCTTATTGTCATTTTCATTTCTTGCAGCATAGTGCAGAGCGGTATCGCCATCGTTATCTTTTCTATTTAAATCTACACCTTTCTCCAATAAATAACGAACAATTTCAATTTTATTTTTGTAAGATGCATCCATAAGGCAAGTACGACCTACGGTATTTTGATGTTCTATATCAGCACCATGTTCTAATAATAATTCGACAATCAGCTTATTGTCACTTTTTGCAGCATAGTGCAAAGCGGTATCGCCGTCCTTATCTGTTCTATTTAAATCTGCACCTTTTTCCAATAAATAGCGAACAATTTCAATGTTATTTTTGTAAAACGCATACACAAGACACGTCCAACCTACGGTATTTTGATGTTCTATATCAGCACCATATTCTAATAACAATTCGACAATCAGCTTATTGTCATTTGTATTTTGTGCAGCATAAAACAGAGCGGTCTCGCCGTCCTTATTTGTTCTATTTAAATCTGCACCTTTTTCCAATAAATAGCGAACAATTTCAATTTTATTGTTGACAGATGCAACTATAAGACAGGTACGACCTTCGGTATTTTGATGATCTATATCAGCACCATGTTCTAATAATAATTTGACAATCAGTTTATTGTCATTTTTATTTATTGCAGCATAAAATAGAGCGGTATGGCAGTGCTTATTTTTTCTACGTACATCTGCACCTCTCTCCAATAAATAACGAACAATTTCAATGTTATTTTCATAAGATGCAGTCATAAGACAAGTTTCACCTTCAGTATTTTGATGTTCTATATCAGCACCATGTTCTAATAATAATCCGACAATCAGCTTATTGTCATTTTCATTTCTTGCAGCATAGTGCAGCGCAGTATCGTCGTACTTATCTTTTCTGTTTAAATCTGCACCTTTCCCCAATAAATAGCGAACAATTTCAATGTTATTGCTGTAAGATGCATGCATAAGACACGTAAGACCTATGGTACTTTGATGTTCTATATGAGCACCATGTTTTAATAATAATTCGACAATTTCAATGTTATTTTCATAAGATGCAGTCATAAGACAAGTTTCACCTTCAGTATTTTGATGTTCTATATCAGCACCATGTTTTAATAATAATTCGACAATCAGCTTATTGTCGTTTTCATTTCTTGCAGCATAGTGCAGCGCAGTATCGTCGTACTTATCTTTTCTATTTAAATCTGCACCTTTCCCCAATAAATAGCGAACAATTTCAATGTTATTTTGGATAGATGCATCCATAAGGCACGTAACACCTTCGGTATTTTGATGTTCTATATCAGCACCATGTTCTAATAACAATTCGACAATCAGATTATTGTCATTTTCATTTCTTGCAGAATAGTGCAGAGCGGTATCGCCGTCGTTATCTTTTCTATTTAAATCTGCACTTTTCTCCAATAAATAACGAACAATTTCAATTTTATTTTCATAAGATGCATTCATAAGGCAAGTACGACCCATGGTATCTTGATGTTCTATATCAGCACCATGTTCAAAAAGAAAATCGCCTACAGCTAAAAGTTAATTTTGATAATACAGTTCATAGAAAGTTAGGGGGTGTTCGCCGACCACCTTGATACAACCGCATGAGGCCCGAAAAATTAAAATGTATCGCATGTTGCAAGCGGCTCAAAGAGCGTTTTCGGCATGTGATACGTTTTTTCACGAAAAGTCATAATTTTTTGAGCATTCTCAGCTAATAAAAAAGCATTTTTCAAAAACTCAAAAAATTTTCACATTTGCAGCTGGATTTTTGACCTTAAGGATTTCAACTAAAATTCTCAATTTTGGCATTTTTTCGCTAAAATTCGTAATTTTCAGAGCTTTTTTATCTTAAAGAAAATGCTTGTTTCTCTTAAGGTGTTAAAAGTCGATTTTTTTAAATAAAAAAAACCCTCTATTGTTCATGAAATGCGCGTAAAATGGTTATAACTTGTTTCCTTGACAGTAAAAAATCGACCGCGAGGGGTCGTTTTAACGTGAAATTTTATGCAGAACAACTTTCTAGAACATTACTTTCCTGGAAAAATCCTTACTTTCTAATTCATTTTCGATAGCAGAATTTTCACGCTTAATTTGGAGAAAAGATCGTTTTTCTTGCGTTGTTGACATTAGGACTTCAGAATAACGCTTCGTTATCTAAAAAATGATAATACAGGGTGCATAAAAAACCGGAATTTGGGCGGGTTTTTCATGTTTTTTCGACCTGAGATTTTTTGCAAAAATGACCCTATTAGGGATAATTTTATGCGGGGAATCGATTGCGCGCATTCTTAAAGCTTGAAAACGCTTCTCTGACCTTGAATCAGGGAATCGAAGTGTGTGTATTGAAGCGAAAATCGACACACATTAGAGAAATTTTGGAGTTTAGATAGTCTAGGCATAAACGATTGTCCAATATCAAACGATGATGAAATTGCGTGGCAACAATTTAAAGAAACAGTACGATTTGCGGGGAAAACATATAAAATTCAGTGGCCATGGAATTCGACAAGCAGTACTCTTGTGCATTATCTACCACATCATGCAGTTGTCACTCTTCACAATTTTTGACCCAAAAAAAACAAAATGGGTTTCTTCGGCCTCATCAAATCTTTTTTCGATAATTCTTTTTTTAAAAGCTATATGAGCACTTTTGGAATCAAATTTTCCGTAAATTGGCTTAGCTGTTCGTCCTCCACACCCCAAAACCCTATAACATCATCCTCCAATTTATATAAAGGGCAAAAGCCTATGGAAAAGTCATTATCGCAAACAGGAGCGTAGCCAGGGGATCTGGATAGGGAGCTATTTTTCGGCTATTCCATTTTTGGCTAGAATCCCTGGTCTCATAAAAAATAACATTCGAACCATACTCAGAGCATAAAATTCTAGAATAAAAAATTTCATTCGAATCAGACTTTTCCTTGGAAAAATGATTTTTTGAAGTTTTTATACTAAATCATCTGAATGAATTTTCCACCCCTCACCTATTAATTTGACGAATTACAATTAATAAATTTTTACCAGGCGAGTTAAATTTTTATTAGGCGAATAAATGATGCAATCAATGAACAGTGACAGTTGCAATAAATGATGAATCATATACATGAAGAATGGGTAGATCAATCAACAAAAGGCATGTTGAATAATTGTTGATGGAAAATAAAAAATTTCTTAAAATGCAAAAAAACTACTGATGCTCAAACAAATCTATGGCAAACAAGAGTATAATTGTCCCAGTGTCCCTGAATCCTAATATAGTAACCAGCAATAGGATTGCCCATGTGTATATAGCAACTTGTACATGCATCCCTGAGCTACTAAACCTGCGCTGTTAGGTCAACTTGATAGCACAGGTTTTTTAGGGTCGCCACAAGCTATCGTACGAAGTCATCATATGAGTGTAAAATACACTCGTACGACGGACGAAATGGCCACAAGCTATCGTACGAATTTCGTCGTACTGCGTCGTACGACAGCTTGTGGCGATTTCATCGTACTTTTACGTTAATTTTACGATCGTACGATGACTTCGTACGATAGCTTGTGGGGCCGTCGTACTTTCGTACGATAGCTTGTGCCGTGCTTGTGGCGACCCTTACCCTTGCCAGTCACTCAAAACGGTTTTTTTTCAAGGCCCTTGAAGTCTTTTCACCTAATTTAAAAAGTAATCGATAGATGAATACTTGGGGCACAATTGATAAGATTTTGATGTAAAGCTGCCTTGTTTTGAATTTTCTACGTCACTTTGAAGTTGGGAGTACCCCAGCAATTTTGTATCCCCTCTTTCTGAAGGTGTATTTCAACCAAAACTCATTCACAATCAATCCAAATCGACTCAAATCACTTGATTTATGTTCCCCGTTTAGAAAAACCATATTACAATCGAAATCGCTAAAATCTGAAAAATTTTCATTTTCGGTAGGATTTTTTTGAAAATTTCTGGGGTAGGTGAGTCAGAAAAAATTTTTTAGCCACTGAAATCTTTACCAATCGATTCTCCGTTATAAAAAACCCTGCTAGTACAAAAAATTTATTTCAAAGAAATATCATTATAACAAATTTAATTGTCTATTTTGCTAAAAAGTTTCGACACTATACCGGTTAGAAAATTGGCTAATTTTGCCCATACTTTTCCAGAGCCTCCTTTTCGCTGTTTGTTTTGAGTAGCGTCTGATGTGGAACAGAAGGTGTTTTCGCCGGCTGGTGGTTCACACACTTCGTTTTTGTTACATTTCTCAGCGCTACATCCACATACTACTTGTCCTGACAAACTCGTACAGATATAAAATTGAATGGGTATGAGGAAATCATCAACGGAGGTAAGATTTAATGGAAGTGTCTCCACCGAAGGTAGGCATCCATGGATAATTTGATCTCCTAAAGATTCATGATGATTCGAGGGGGTCGAAATCACTCAAAAACTATTGGTTATACATAGAAAACACTATCCCTTCAATTTAGAGCTTAGTTAGTTCGAGGTCAACTTCGCTATTTGTGAACTTTCGTGCTTTTGGTCATATTTTGAGGCATTTGACCTTGGTACTCCCCCTCCCCACCCAACCCCAATACAACTATACTTACCAGGGATGCGCCCTTGGTCCGGACAACGGAAGGATATCCGTGTCCGGACATGCGATTTATAACGGCCGGACAACACGGACAACTAATGGGACGGACAAGGCTTGTCCGCGGACAACACGGACATCGAGTGGGATGGACAAGGCTTGTCCGCGGTCAAGACAGACATCAGTGGGACGGACAAGGCTTGTCCGCGGTCAACACGGACATTAACCACACTGACAAGGCTTGTCTGCGGTCAAGACGGACATCGAGTGGGACGGACAAGGGTTGTCCGCGGTCAAGACGGGACGGACAAGGGTGTTGTCCGTTGTTCATCCGGATGAACAAAGGGCGCATCCCTGATACTTACCCGTAATATTCTTCCACCACAAACAACCAAGGGCACCAGAGGCGCACGTTGCAACATACCAATCTTTGTTATTTGCTGTTACAACATGAGTGGGGTCGTCCGTGATTTTACTGTAATCGAGATCAAAACCTCGACACCCTTTTCCCGATGCTTCTATGCACTGGAAACAATCCAATGCCCCGAGATACTCGAAGCCTAAAACCAATGAAAACACGAGAACCACCGGAATGAGCATATGAGAACAACTAAAAACCTTAATGGAGAGACTATTATAGAGAAGCCCTCAAACAAATCGGCAAATTTCTTGCAAACCCCTGAATATTTTAATCCGATTTTTTAAATTGTTTAAGATTATGCAAAAATTCTTTGTCGAATGCCGACAAACAGAAAACCGACAAAATTTGAAAAAATCATTTAGAGCATCGACTGAATAAGTCAGTTTTTTCGATTTTAAAGGGGAGGTATAAATTAGGGACTATTTCATGAAAAAAATTTTTTCTAAAATGATCATTTTTAGGGGTAATTTTATGCGGGGAATCGATTGTGCACATTCCCAAAAATTGAAAACGCTTCCCTGACCCTGATTCAGGAAAAAATTGGGTTTTTGAAGCGAAAATCAAACATTTTTGGATTTTTATGAGAAAACCGTCGATTCTTAGGTTTTTCTAGGATTTTCGGAAATGTTTGATTTTCGCTTCAATACACCGATTCCTTCCCTGAATCAGGGTCAAGGAAACGTTTTCATGATTTGGATGCGCGCAATCGATTCCCCGCCTAGAAAAACCTAAGAATCGACGGTTTTCTCATAAAAATCCGAAAATGTTTGATTTTCGCTTTAAAAACCCAATTTTTCCCTGAATCAGGGTCAGGGAAGCGTTTTCAAGTTTTGGGAATGTGCGCAATCGATTCCTCGCATAAAATTACCCCTAAAAATGATCATTTTAGAAAAAAAAATTTTTCATGAAATAGTCCCTAATTTATACCCCCCCCCTTTAAAATAATTATGTAATATCTACGCAACCAGTTATGGCATGAATTTGATGTCATTCGATTGCTACGAAATCCAGCTCTTTCTAACGACACCAAAACTATCAGGATTGGTTTTGTATTTCGAGAGAAATCTTCAACAACATAAACAAGTTTCAAGACATCAATCGACCAAATTTTGGGCTTTTATGCGGTCACTACCCTTAGGCAAAAATTTTCATCAACTTTGGACAATGCAAAAAAGAAATGGATCAGAGCGGGATTGAACCCTGGCTTACAAACAGTGAGTCTGATCTGCTAACCACTTGACCATTTAGTTTCAAGATTTCGGAATCACTCGCTGAAATCGGCTATACCGTGACGTTTAAATAAGCTCAATCAAATTTTATAAGGATTTTTTACACTTTCCATGCATCAAAAATCGTTATAGACGTTCCAACTGCAGAAAATTTTGCTATTCTGGGTAATAACTCAATGTTTACTGTAATGCCGAGCCTCCTAGAGAACCGGCTACTTCGGACCTTGTGCCCCCTATAAGCTGGGTTGAAAGAACTCGCAACAGTTCTGGCCATCCGAAGAGGTTGTTACTAGAAAAAATCTTTTGGCCTCAAGCGAGGTTTGAACCAGCCTTGAGGAGCGCCTGAGACAAACCCAGTACCACCGAATCATGGGATCCTTGGAGGAACCGCTTCAACTCTAGTCGTAACCTATTCTACTCTAGTCGTAACGCCGGCTCAACTTTACTACTTTTTTTAAATCATCAAAATCCAGGTGTGGTAGTCTTCCTTGCTAATGGTCTAGTGGTTAGCATGTCAGACTCATAGTTTATTAGCGTTGGTTCGATTCCGTTCAGAGTCGATTTCTTTTTTTACTGTTCGAAACAATGAAAATTTTGCTAAATAATATTTTTTGTATTTTCGCAAAGATTCATGTCGTAAAAAATTTTAATGAGCAAGAATTATTTCATATATGAATAATTAAATTCTTTTCGCCTCAAAACTTTCGAACTTGTTAACACAGAAGTTAACAAATGTTCATTTCAAAAAAAGAACCTGTGGAAAAAAGAACTCCTGATAGCGCTCGATAACACATCGTATGAATGATTTAACTTTTCATTTAGCTAGAAATTATGATTTAGCTATATAAGACCGAAAAGTTTCTATCACACTTCATTTAAGAGAGACATTAATTGAATGAGTCTTTTAAAATATTCTAAAACAAAGATCTGCGAGAGAATCGAGCTTTGAGACCAAGGGCATGTCACAAAATTTTTTCGATGCTGAACGAAAATTTTGGCTTATAGTCTGATAGAACCCATCGAGTTATGCAACTTTTATTTTGGGCCCCCAACTTGTGACCTCTCTCCTTGGCGTATGGCACATAGAAGTTGGTGGAAACGGTCATTTTTCGACCAAACTTGGATCGCCTATAAGTCGATAAGTCGGGGAAACGGTCTTTTGCATTTTGTAGCTGGGGATTGGGCTTCATTTTATGCCAAGACCACCAATTTTTTTGAATTTTTTCCAATTTTTTAAAATTTTTTCCAATTTTTTTCGATTTTTTCAGGTAAGTCGTTTAGCTTTAGGGAAACGGTCTTTTGCATTTTGTAACTGGGGCTTTATTTTATGCCAAGACCACCTTGATCCCAGACAATTATATAATTTTTTACTTAGCCGAATATACAAAAATGCGCCAAAAATTGACGACCTAAAGTGGCCTCAATCTCTGGGATCAAGGTGGTCTTGGCATAAAATGAAGCCCCAATCCTCAGCTACAAAATGCAAAAGACCGTTTCCCTAAAGCTAAACGACTTACCGACTTAGAGCCGATCCAAGTTTGGTTGAAAAATGGCCGTTTCCACCAAGTTCTATGGGTCATAGCACCAAGGAGAGAATCACCAGGTTGGGAGCTCAAAATAAAAGTTCTATAACTCGATGGGTTCTATCAGATTATAAGCCAAAATTTTCGTTCAGCATCGAAAAAAATTTTATGACATCCGAAGCTCGGTTCTCTCAGGGCCGCCACTAATTCGTTCGAAAATTTTTGACTTCACTAATTTATCACTAATAACATCACTAATTGCGTTCAGACGCGTTCGGATGCGTTCGGGCGCTCGTCCGAACGTTTCTGAACGCGTCCGAACGCCTATTAGTGATGTTTCCGAACGCGTCTGAACGCAATTAGTGAAGTTATTAGTGAACTAAAGTCCGTTCGGGAGCCTTCGAACGTATTAGTGGCGGCCCTCACAAAATGTGTTGTTAATTCAATCTGCTTTGTTGTGTCGCGATTGATTTAGACTAAATTCAAAGTGCCTATCGACTTTTACTGACTTGATAGTTCTCTCTCTGGGTTCTTATAATAAATGATGGATAATTTGTATTTTTATCTTGTCATCGATATTACCATTTTAACACTTCAAGTTATATCAATTTGTGGAAACTGGTTTATTGTGCTTTTATTTTATAAGTAAAAATATAAAAGTTCGAAAAAAACGGAAAAATCCGATTTTTAAAAGCAAATGATACTTGAAAATTTATGTTTTTTTTAGAAATTCAAAGTTAAGAAAAAATTCAGCTCTTTTATTGATCTCTCTATTATCTTGGACCGAAGGAATTTTTACTACATTGGGTAGGATTTTTTTGTCTATCACATATCTTATTTAAATTTAGAACTTCCATACATGATCTATGAAACTATTGCGTGGAACCCTGTCCTGCCGAATTATAATGGTTATTATATTGTTTTCTCGGCCCTACCTACTATCTTACAGTATAAAACCAACTTAATCATTACCTTTTCCATCGCTTTGGATAGGTTTCAAGTAAAATAAGAAAAAGACCAGCGTTGAGTTCCTCGATTCATTTTAGGCCATGCGTTTCCCCTTATATTACCAAACAAAAAAGCACACAAAAAACGCTATTATAACGTTGCTAATCGCGTTTGTTTTGGTTAGTCTCGACATAATCGTAGAATTTTCTACAACAAAAATTGAAGATCATCCAGGATGTGCTGCAGGAGGATGTTTTTATAGTTCGGCGTTTAAAATTTATTGGGGTAGCACCAATATGGTAAGGTTAATTATCGTCATATATTTTTTTCTTTAGATAATTGGAATTGTGGGACTTTTTTTAAATGCAATTGTTGCGTTCGAATTGAATAAATTTGTTGCAAGTCAAAAGACTATGATTCTACATCAATCGCAAGTAAAAGAAAATGAGCAACTGAAACAAGTAATATATGGTGTTCAACAAAAAATGTTTTTTTTAGTCAACTCGACTTTGTATGGGGATCTTAATCAATTCTATGTTGTTCATGATGATTCCAAGTTCTTTAGTAGGAACTAGTGAAATTTTTGGATTTTCTCCATTTAAAAGTATCGGACCCTACTATTTGCTATGTCTCATGATTTTCGGAGTCAACAACATTTTTCTTTATATCATATTTTTTGGAGAACTTCGTAAGGCTGTCAAAAAATTCTTTTCTAAAAAAATAACTATTGGAATATTTATTTTGCCGAAATTATCTTTATAATTTTTGTCTTATTTTGGATGTGACATTTAATAATTATTATTCGAATGGCTCGACGTCATTTCCGACTCAAAAACACTTTAAAAGTACACAAATGGTACTTCCAATTAAAAAGGTGAACTTTTTATGAAACAAAAAATAACGTCAGTTAATATACAGATACCCGGGAATGTGAAATAAGTTCGAACTGGCAACTATTGTCCACCTGGACGCTTCTTAAGTCCCTTATGTCGCTTCACTTCCTTGGATGGCTGCTTGTTTTCCTGTGAAGTTGATGAAGTACGATAGCTAGTTCCCTGTTCTAACGATTTCCTAGTCTTCTCCACTTCTTCTTCGATCCTCTTTTCCTTCTCTTTATTGGCCTTCAATTGTTCATTGGATCTATAAATTGTAATATAAAGGGTGTATAAAAAACCGGAATTTGGGCAATTTTTTCATTTTTTTCGATCCGAATTTTTTCTTCAAAAATTCTAAAAATGAACCATATAGGGGTAATTTTATGCGGGAAATCGATTGCGCGCATTCCCGAAGCTTGAAAATGCTTCTAGATCCTGATTCAGGAAAGTAAATGTGTATATAAAAGCTAAAAATACAAATTTATACACTTACTTTCCTGAATTAGGATCTCGGAAGTATTTTCAAGCTTCGAGAATGCACGTAATCGATTTCCCGCATAATATTACTCCTATATGGATCATTTTTAGGATTTTTGGAAACAAATTTCGGGTTGAAAAAAACATGAAAAAATCGCCCAAATTACGGTTTTTTTCGATACACCCTATATTGTATTAGTGAATAAAGATATTTACCGTTCAACTTCCTTGTTCAATACTCCAATGGTGGTCTTGCAATGATCGATCCAGTTGGACAAGGTTTCGATCATTATTGATGTCTCTTCATTCGAAACAGGTCGGCTAACAGACCAATTCTTAATTTCAACACTTTGTTTCTTCGGATCTAATTTGCCCTGAAAAATTGTTCGATTAAAAACTTTAAAGGAGGAGGGCCGATGAAGGCGAGTTATCGCAAAAAAATTTTTCAAAATTTTCGACAAACGTAAAAAATGTTCGAAACAATGAAAAAAATACTGTTTTCGAGGAAAAATCGATTAAAAAAATTTTTTGGTGTTTTTTTGGCCATGCCTCTATCCACATATGCAAATTTTTATTGATTGAAACTTGCTGTAAAAATGACCAAAAAAACACCCAAAAAATTTTTTTCAATTTTTCCTCGAAAACAGTATTTTTCATCGTTTCGAACATTTTTTACGTTTGTCGAAAAAATTTTGAAACCGTAATTGATGGTTAAAACGACCGTATAACCGATCAATTCATCTACTTATTTCGGTTGTTTAAAAAGCTTTTTTTCACCAAAAATGTCCAAAATTTTCCATTTTTTCAACAAAAATCGTAATTTTCTGAGCATTTTCAGCTTAAAAACAGTCGTTTTCGAAAAAATTTTGTCAAAAAAAGTCGAAAAAAATCGAAAACAAACCGAAAAAGTCGAAAATAACCGAAAGAAAAATAACGACCGAAACCGTAAACGATGGGTTGAAAACCCGATAAAAAACCGTAACTGATAGGCTATCAGTGATAGCCACCGAAAAAGTTTCAGACAACCTCGCAAATATCGAAAAAATTTTAGAACTCGCAAATTTGTGATTGTCCTGACCTTTTGCCATGTATAAATGGATTATTCTGTCAAAAAGAAATTTTTTGTTCAAGAGTTTATTATTCTCTAGACTACCTAAAAACTCACCTGAATGATGCCTTCATACATTGCGTTGATAAGAAAATCTTCCAGAAGACGATTATTTGACAAATTAAGCGCCTTCATCAGTTCATCATATCCAAGAAATTTTTTCTGTGAGGCCATTTCAGTAAGAATTTGATTACGTTGATCCGTTTCCATGGCTGATTCAATAACAATTCAGTTTGTAATAACTGGAAAAAATATAAATAAACCAATAGTAAAAATGTTTTACTTCACGAGAAAGAAAAAAAACATATTGCAAAATTGCTAGTCAAACAAAAAGTGATTCGGATCTATTCGAATAACACAACTAAAAAATCGCAAATTCTACCATAACTCCACGGCTGCCCAAAATGAAAAAATGTGGTCAGGCTTGCGATTTTGTTTTGTCTTTTTTTAAAGGTTTTGTCTTTATTTTCGAGGTAAAACCTTTATTCTTTAAAGAATAAAGGTGTATTGTTGTGGATTTTTAATTGTTAAATCATAACTAAAATAATCTCATCTGAAAAAATATCTTTATTTTTGGTCGGATAACCTTTAAACTCAAAATTTTTGTATCGCAATCCCGATGTGGGGTCACATCAAAAAACTTGATAAAAAGCCCCAGAGGGGATTTCGGCACTAGGATGATCGACGTATTTTTCATCTACTATTTATTTTCTGATACAAGAAATGAAAAATACATCGATCGTATTCTTGAAACTTTTGACCCTCCCCGGGGGGGGGGGGAATTTCGGCACTAGGATGGAACGTACCTTACAGGTAAGTTATGTCCTGGACGTAACTTACCGGTAAGTTGTGTCCGGAACCTAACTTACTTTTATGAAAATTTTCAAAGGTAACCACACCCACATGTGGTATGGTTACCACACCACCTCACTCTGATATATAGTAGAGTTGTTTTTATTTCTGCTTGGAAATATTTCCAATTAATTTCTAGAAATATTTCCACGCGGAAATAAAAAACAACTCTATTATATACCAGAGCAGGTGAGGGTGGGGTGGTATAGTGTGGCACACCACACCGCCACACCACACAACCCGGGTTGTGTGGACCACACTTCCCAACTCTGGGCAAAAGTCCTCGCCAAGGCCTTAAGGAATTTTGACATAGGGTTTTGGGCATTTTTGTAGGTCGTATCGAGATCTACAAAAATGTCCAAGACCCCGTATTAAAATTCCTTAAGGCAAAAAAGTTATACAATGGGGTAAAAGTCCTAGCCAAGTCAAAATTGATTGTTATAGCGCTATAACAATCAATTTTTCTTTGGCGAGGACTTTTGCCCCCCTTGTATAATAACTTTTTTGCTTGGTTTTAACATGGGATCTTTTATTTTAACATGGATTCTTTTTGTAGATCTCAATGCGACCTACAAAAATGTCCAAGATCCCATGTCAAAATTCCTTAAGGCAAAAAAGTTATACTTTGAAAATTTTCATAAAAGTAAGTTAGGTTCCGGACATAACTTACCGGTAAGTAACGTTCAGGACCTAACTTACCGGTAAAGTATGTTCCGTCCTAGTGCTGAAATTTCTTTTTTCTAAATAAAAAAATGATCATATCGAATATTCTTTTTTCCAAATAAAAAATGATCATATCGAAAGAAAAAACGGCAACATTACTGTGAAACATAATGCCAACTTTTAGCTTTAAACTTTCTTTTTAATTTTCATCATTTCCGAATTCTTTCAAATTTATCAAGTATTAAGTTGCTTAGTTATATTTATAAATTCCAGGATTGTGTCATTAACAAATTTCTGTTTTGAAGAATCTGTGATAAATCAATTGTACTCCCTTCGAGTAAAATATGGTATGTTTAAATGAAATAGCATTTTTCTATAGGGTGGGCTTTAAAAACCGGAATTTTGCCATTTATGACGAAAAGATTTGCGAAAATTTTTTTCATAAAGCGATCTATTAGGGATAATTTTATGCGAGAAATCGATTGCGCTCATTCTCACATAAAATTATCCCTAATAGGTCACCTTTTTGAAAAATTTTTCGCAAACTTTTCGCCAAAAAACGGCAAAATTCCTGTTTATTTAAATCCCACCCTGTAAGATTGAGATTGCTTGAGATTATCTTGTCTCAAAGTTCTTTATGAAAAATCTTCAAAAACAAAAAAGTAGTTAGGGATTTATGAAAAGAGGAGACTATGATTAAAGGGCGGTATCTCACTTCACCCACTGGACAGTTCACCAACCAAGGACAATTCACCCACCATGGACACTTCACCCACCGGACACTTCACCCGGCACTGAGACATTAATTCCGATAATTTTAATTCCTGGACAGCAATTCCGGACTTTAATTCTGCGGACATTAATTCCGGACATTAATTCCTGGACATTAATTCCGGACATTAATTCCGCAGACATTAATTCCAGACTTTAATTCCGCGGACATTAATTCCGGACATTAATTCTCGGACTTTAATTCCGGACATTAATTCCGATGACTTTAATTCCGGACATTAATTCCGCGGACTTTAATTCCTGACATTAATTCCCAGACACTAATTCCGGACTT